>CAUYQG010091971.1:0-14746 GCA_963574415.1 Tarsius wallacei
GAATGAATAAAAATCAAGAAATGCAAGGGCTAAAACTAACTTAAGTTGCAACAGAGTTAGACAGACTCAGGAAAGCATACTTAGATATATCAGAAATAAAGAACTCCATCCAAGAAATAAATAACAAACTGACAAGCATGGAAAGCAAAATTGACCAAGCAGAAGAAAGAATCTCAGAGCTGGATGACTAAAATATGGAATTAACCCAATTGGTTAAAAACATAGGGGAAAAAAAACTTAAGAAGAAACTCTCCAAGAGATGTGCAATTTTATCAAGAAGCCAAACCTATTTCTGACAGAATACCTGAAGAAGAAAGAGAAACAGAAAATATCTTGGAACAAACATTCCAAGAGGTCATTCAAGAAAACTTTCCTCATCTGGCTAAAGAGATGACTATACAAGCACAAGAGATTCAGAGAACCCCTGCAAGATATCTTTTGAGAAGACCAACCCCTAGGCACTTAGTAATTCACCTACAGAGAGTAGGCATAAAAGAAAAAATCCAAAAGGCAGCAAGGGAAAAAGGTCAGACTACCTACTGGGGAAGACCAATAGAATTGCTGCAGACTTATCTGCAGAAAGAGTACAGGCCAGAAGAAATTGGACCCCAATCTTTAATGTTCTCAGAGATAAACAATTTCAACCAAGAATTTCATACCCAGCCAAGCTAAGCTTCATTAACAATGGAGAATTAAAGTTCTCCCAGATTACCAATCCCTAAGAGAATAACTTCAAGACTAGCTCTGCAGGAGATGCTTAGAAAGGCACTGTGCACAGAAGAAAAAAGAAACAAAAGAAAGAAAATATATAAGATCACAAACACAGAAACAGCAGAATACACAGCACACTCACAAAAATGAACACACACACACATATTAACACAAAAGCTAAAAGAAAACAAAACAGCCTTATAAGAACCTTATGACAGGGACAAACTCTTACATTTGAATAATCAGCCTGAACCTGAATGTTCTAAATGCACCACGGAAAAAACATAGAATAGCAAACTGGATTTTAAAAAAAATTACACAACAATATGTTGCTTCTAGGAAACACATCTAACTACAAAGAACACTCAGAGACTCAAAGTTAAAGGAAGGAAAACAAATTTTCAGGTGAATGAATCAAAAAAGAAGGCATGAGTTGCAATCTTAATATCAGACAAAACAACCTTTAAGCTATCAAAAATTTAAAAAGATACAGAAGGACATTGTAATGATAAAAGGTTCAATCTATCAACAAGAAATATCTATCCTAAACATATATGCACCCAACTCCGAAGCACCAGTTTTTAAAAAACAGCTACTAAGTAAAGTAAAAAAAGATATTGATTATAACACTGTCATTTCTGGGGACATAAACACCCAAGTAACAACCCTAGATAAATCAATGAGACAAAAAAATCAACAAAGATCCAGAACCTCAACTTGACACTTGAGTAAAATGGACCGGAAAGATACCAATAGAACACTCCACCCAGCAACCGTGGAATATACATTCTACTTATCACTATATGGAACATATCCCAAGGTTGACCATATCCTCAGTCATAAATCAAGCAAAAACAAATTTCATGAGATCAAAATACTGCTATGCACCTTCTCAGACCACAGTGGAATAAAAATAAGTATCATGACCAACAAAATCCCCCCAAAACACGTAAACATGGACACTAAAGAGCACAAGGTTGAACAACTCCTGGGTGAATGCAGAAATAAAAACAGAAACTAAAAGATTCCTGGAAACAAATGAAAATGAAGAAGCATCTTATCAAAAACTCTGGGATGCCATGAAAACAGTACTTAGAGGGGAATTTATACTCTTTGAACACACATCAATAAAATAGAAAGATCACAAGTCAACAGCCTAACAAATCATCTAAGGGAGCTGGAAAGGTGAGGCCACCAAAACACTAACTTCAGCAGAACAATTCAGATCAACAAAATAAAAGTCCAAGACATAGAAGACAAAAATATCATAGAAAGAAATCAACAAAACAAAAAGCTGGTTCTTTGAAATGATAAAAAGATTGATGGACCCTTAGCTAGAATGACCAAGGAAAAGAGAGAAATCCCAAATAAACACAGTCAGAAACACAAAAGCTCAAGTCATAACTCATCCCAAAGAAATGCATAACTGATCCCAAAGAAATCAGAGATTATTATGCATACCTGTATAGAAACAAACTTGATAACTTAAATGAAATGGAGGATTTTCTGATATCACACAACTTTCCAAAGTTGAAACAAGACGAAATTGAGACATTAAATAGAACAATAACAACCCAGGTAATTGACTCCATCATAAGAAAACTACCTACAAAAAAAAAGTCCTGGACCAGGTAGCTTTCCAGTGGAATTCTACAAACATAAAAAGAGAAGTTGATACCAATCCTACTGAAAGTATTAGAGGGATTTGGGAAAGATGGAACACTCTCTAAACTGTTTTGTGAAGCTAACATCACACTGATACCCAAACTGGGTAAAGATCCAATAAAGAAAGAGAACTACAGGTCAATATCTCTGATGAAGATAGATGCAAAAATTCTCAACAAGACTCTAGCAAATTGGATCCAACAACACATCTCAAAAAGAATCCACCATAATCAAGTAGGCTTCATCTCCAGGATGCAGGGCTGGTTCAATATCCACAAGACCATAAATGTAATTAAATACATCAGCAGATATAAAAACAAGAACCACATGATTATATCATTAGATGCAGTAAAAGCTTTCAATAAAATCCAGCATCCTTTCTTGATTAAAAACTCTTGAACACCTGGGCATAGAGGGAACATACCTCAATAGTAAGAGCCATCTATAATAAACCCACAGACAACATATTGCTAAACAGACAGAAGTTGGAAGTTTTTCCCCTGAAACCTGAATTAGGACAGGGCGGGCCACTCTCATTGGCCACTCTCCTGTTCAACATAGTGTTGGAAGTCCAAGCTAAAGTAATCAGATAAGAGAAGGAAATCAGGGGTATCCAAATAGAAAAAGAGGAAGTTAAGTTATCCCTCTTTGCTGATGATATGATCCTATGCCTTGAAACACAAGAGAATCTGTCAAAACCTCTTTGCACGGATAAAGACATTGACAAAGTCTGAGGGTACCAAATAAATGTGCAAAAGAATGTCACATTCTTATACATGAACAACAAACAAGCAGAGAATCAAATAAAAAAGCACAATCCCATTCACAATAGCCACAAAAAAATGAAATAACTTGGCATCTTCTTAACCAGAGAAGTGAAAGATCCTTACAACAAAAACTACAAAACACTGCTCAAAGAAATAAAAGACACAAACAAATGGAAAAAGATTTCATGTTCATGGATTAGAAGCATCAACATTGTTAAGATGTCCATCTTACCAAAGGCAATCTACAGATTCAATACAATGCCCATTAAATTACCAACATCATTCTTCTCAGACCTGGAATCAACAATACAGAAATTCATATGGAAACATAAATGACCACAATTAGCCAAAGCAATATTTAACAAAAGAAACAAAGTGGGAGGTATCACATTTTCAGTCTTTAAACTTTATTATAAGGCTAAAATAATCAAAACAACCTTGTATTTGTACAAGAACAGGCATACAGACCAATGGAACATGGTAGGTTTTCCAGAAGCAAAATCTCAATTTCTCAACCAACTCTTCTTCATCAAGTCTCCATCAATAACCACTGGGGAGAGAAGAATCTATTCAGTAAGTGGTGCTAGGAAAACTGACTGACCACATGCAAAAGATTGAAGCAGGATCCCTACCTATCACCATACACAAAAATAAACTCTAGATGGATCAAAGACCTAAACATATAACCCCAAACTATAAGAATCTTAGAAAATGCAAGAGACACTCTTATGGAAATTGGAATAGGCAGCCAATTCCTCCATGCCATAACATAGACAACTAGGACCTCATCAAACTGAAAAGCTTCTGCAAAGCAAAATAAATCATCAAGAGATGGGGGAGACAGCCCACAGAATGGGAAAAAAAATATTTGTTAACTATGTATCTGACAAAGGCCTAACATCTAAGATCTACAAGGAAGTCAAATGTGCTGAAAGGAAAAAAAAAAAAGAGCCCTATTTAAAGGTGGGCTAAGTCGGGCTCAGTGGCTCAGCCTGTAATCCCGCGCTTTGGGAGGCTGAGGTGAGTGGATTGCCTGAGCCTGCGGGTTCGAGACCTGCCTGGGCAACTTGGTAAGACCTCATCTCTACAATAAATCAAAAAATTAGCCGGGCGTGGTAGCGCGCGCCTGTAGTTCCAGCTACTTGGAAGGCTGAGGTGGAATGATCGCCAGAGCCCAGCAGGTCGAGGCTGGCGGTGGCTGGGAGCGGTCACTGCACTCCAGTCTGGGTGACAGAGTGAGACTCCAACTCAAAAAATAAAAATAAAAAAATAAAAAATAAATAAAGGTGGGCTAAATATATGAATAGACTCTTCTCAAAAGAAGACATGCGAGCAGCCAACAGATACATGAAAAAAGGCTCAACCTCACTAGTCATCAAAGAAATGCAAATTACAACCACACTGAGATACCACCTAACTCCAGTCACGATGGCCATCATCAATAACTCAAAAAATAACAGATGCTGGAGAGGATATGGGGAAAAGGGAACGATTTTACACTGTTGACAGGAGTGTAAACTATTGCAACCTCTGTGGAAATACTGTGGCGATTCCTAAAATATCTAAAAATTGACCTTCCATATGCCCTAGCAATCCCCTTTCTGGGAATATACCCAGGATCTCAAATCATTCTATAAAAAAGATACCTGAATAAGCATGTCTATTGCAGCATTATTCTCAATAGCAAAAACATGGTACCAACCATGTTGCCCATTTACAGTAGACTGGATAAAAAAATGCGGTACCTATATATGATGGAATATTACAGAACCATAAAAAAGAACAAAATTATGTACCTTGCAGCAACTTGGGCGGATTTAGAGTCTATCATACTCAGTGATCTATCACAGAAACAAAGAACGGAGTACCACATGTTCTTACTTATAAGCGGACCCTGAACAATTATCATAATACCATAAGAAAGGGATTGGCATAGTGGGAAACTGCCAGAGAAGGGGGAAGCACATAGCATAAATAATGGTAACCGATCTCACACCAGGCTAAGTGGGAACCCAAAGGGAGGCCCCAACTTTACCTGTACAATGACCACTTTTATACCTAACCCTGGATTGTACCCCACATCTTTAAAATAATAAAATAAATTTTAGAAAAGAAACTTGCTGATTTTTAATTTATTTCCCAAGAATGAAAATGAATCTCTAAATCATTGTGCTATATAACAGAAGTGAGACACAAAAGTCTACATACTATATGAACTCAAGTATATAAAATTCTAGAAAAGACTAATCAATCCTATAGTGGCAAAAGCTGACAGTAGTTACCTAGAACCAAGATGGTAGGGGGAATTACTACAAAAGAGCACAAGGAACCTTCTAAGGATAACAGAAATTCTCTACATCTAGATTGTGGTAGTGATTACACAGGTGTATACATTTATCAAAGTTCATCAAAGTATACATTAAAAGTTCTCCATATTTTATATATGTAAATTATACTCCAATCAAAAAAATTACAAGTTTGGTAGAAGTCATCAAAAGATGCACAAATATTAAAGGGCTCTTGAATAAAAGTATAATGGAAGCAGTTTCCTCTAAGCAGATTCCACAAAATGTGATTAATGATTTTACTACCCTTGTTAATATCTGACTGAACACAAGATGAATTTTCAATTCATTTATAAACTTTCTTTGTTTAATAATTTCAACATTTCTTTACACAAATATATTTATATGACAAAGTTAAAACCTTTAATTTCAGCTTCAATATATATTAACCTAATCAAAGAATAGCTCTGCCACATTGAAGTCTCCATCTTAATTGGAGCTTCACAAAGAGCAAGGATATTTCATCAGAGAGGTGACATTTAAATTTTACTCAGACAGTGCAAGTAGAGAAAACAATCCCAGATGATTTGCAGCATTGTCTAAAGTTCACAAAAACCAATCTTTAAAAAGACATTAATTATTTTAATTCAATTAGTTAAATATATATGTGTACATTCTTATAACCTTGAATAGTGCATGGAAACAATGATAATCTGTTTGACTTCAAAATAGCCTTGGAAATTTAACAAGTACAAAATAAAATTACTTTCCATAAAAATAACCAATCTTGTATAAAATATTAAATTTATATTTTATTTCTCATTGTGATAAAGTTAGAGAACATATTGCTAAATTTTATGCCAAAGTTATTAAAGCCACCTAATTTATCAAGGGATTTCAGCTCAGTTCATAGGTATATTATGAACTGGTACTTTATAATAATTCTACTTTATTTACCATGTACCAAAAGTGTATTAGAAGCTTTCTTTGGTGCATTTTTATGACCATTTGTTGCTAGTTGATGTCCATTTGCATTTCTTTGTTTCTTATCTAGTAATCTTTCATTGCCAGCACAGCTTGACTTTTTCTGAGCTAGTGGGGACATTTTTTCTTAAAATGCCAGCACACTCAAAGCATTAACACTTTGATTTCTTCCTTCTCTTCTTTAAATGTAAGATGCAGTATTCTAATTTGTTACTCTTCTCCAGAGTTAGCAAAGATATACTCAGAAAGCTATGCTCAGAAAGTATTTCAAATTATACATCAAAAGAATCTTATAACAGTCTTAGACAAGTTGTAAAATTTTCCGTGTGTCCTTTGTTTATAAAAAACAAGACCCTTTCCCTTGGTTTGAGCCCTGAAAATGGATCTTTGGGTACCAAGTTACTAAGGTAGAGATTTTCTTTCGTTTCTTTCTTTTTTTTTTTTTTTTATAAAGATGTGGGGTACAATTCAGGGTTAGGTATACGAACGTTGATTATGCAGGTAAAAGGTAGAAATTTCTGATTTTATTCTCGGGCAGTATTATTCTTAATAACTATCAAGAGAAAATCAAGAAAAGGTCAGATTATACAGATGTCCTTCAATTTTTTAGTAAGGTGTTCATCAATGAGAAGACTTCAGACTCTAGATAAACTCTATCAATTCCATTTGCATTTCAACATTCTTCAGGTTCATCTGCTACATGATAGACAAGACAAGCCAGGCCCTCTGCCCTCCAAGTCACGCCAGGGCATTTCAGTATTTTAGAATATTTGCATATGCTTCATCTTCTTTAACAGAAAATGTGTGTATTTGTTGGAGTGTGGAAATATGAAAAATTCCCACGATCAACAGATATGGGAAGTAGCTATAATTATAAACAGACCATTCATTGTAGTTATCTTCCCTCTGTTAAGAATGAAAAGTGACTTTTCTTACTTACAGATCCACACAGAAAACTGACAGCTTCGGAAAAAAAAATCTGCCTGTACAAAAGTAAATATGAATGCAGTTGAATGCAAGTGTAGGGGCCAAAAGAAAACTTCTCTGTCACCCTCAGAAGGGTCACTGAAAATCACTGGCAAGAGGCAGATTAATAAGAGAAATGGCAAACTAGTTTATTTAATCATTATTTTACCTGACGAGGGAGCTTTCAGAATAAAGATACAAAGACACAGGGGAAACTTTGCATTTTTATGCAGAGGTTCAATAAAGCATAGACATCCCTCCAGACATACGATTGTACAAAAAGGGTAGGATCTGAAGTTAGTAGACAGAGTGGAGACATCCAGCAAGCTCTGTCTGTCTAGATTCCTTTTGGCCTCGCTGAGCACTATTCATTCTGGGTGTGGGGCAGGAACCTCACTAGACTGGGGGTATTGTAACCCACAGTCAAACAAAGTAGGTCAGATCATTTTTTAATGGTCAGTTTTTACACAGAAAGGTGGGGGGAGTGGTTAAAGTAATATTTTTAGGTTTTCACAACTGGCTTTGCAGAAAGGGATTCTGGTTTCTATGATCTGCCTTGGGGAAGAGAGATTCTAGTTTCTATGGCTAGCCTCGGGGGAGAGTGAGACTGAGAGACAGGAGGGCAGAAGGTTAGAGAAAAACTTTTGCTTCTGAGGGCTGCTTCTGAATCCTTCATTTTGGGGTATTGTTTTCTAAGTCTCAACACAAGCAACCCATTCATAGATAGGAAAATCTGAGACAAGCCATTTGAGGATTCTTTGTAAGCTTGTCCACCCTCCAGCCCCACCAAGAAGAAGATCAATGTTGAATAATGTGACTTGGAGTGATTTTTTTCGACCAAGATGTGGAGGCTGGCCTGTGGTCTTGTAAAATCGTCGCTCCCTTGAAATAGTTGTGAAAAGCAAGGGAAGGCCAGTGCCAAGAGAAATTTCGTGAAATCCTGCAGACATGCACTATAGAATCAATCTCTTAGCACTTAACACCAGTGGAGAGAAACCAGATGGACATTAATTAATGACAGAAATAATTCAGATCAGTCATGAACCTGAGATAAACCAGACAACCACACTGTTGTCAACCAGAAAGCATCCAGAAAGAGACTCAGCAAGTTTCTGCTGTTGATGTATGTGACAGCTCACCCTGACAAGCAATTAGAATGGCCCCACAAAGACACTCACAAAGGCCATTTACCCAGCGCCGCATCTTGGTGACGTGGAGAGCTGAATCCTTGGGAACAGGAAAATGTTAAACTCAAAACCAAAAGTTTATGACAATTTTGGTCACAGAGTAAAATCCCCCAGCTCCCACCCCATAATAAAAAATGATACAAGACATTGTTCCTGCTTTTCAGAACAACCAGACTCCCATAATGAGGATAGAAAGCTGCATCTATAGCTAAAATTATCTTAATAAATAAAAAATGGGATCTAACTGTTGTTCATGGTGTATCCAGGAAACAGGGCTTTTAGAATGTGCTGCCATTCGGCCCCCGGTAGGACCAGCTGGGATGCTTTTATTATGTATCACTGCTATTCGCCTACAATTATTGACCCTCTCAGGATGCAAGATTTTCAGAAACAGAAATCTCCTCCAGCCAAGGTGTGGAACCCTTTGTCAACAGGGTTAAGCTGCTAAGGACAAAATGTCAGTTTTACTTTTTCATGATGGCTTTACTTTAATATTTAATTTACACTGCTATCAGTACATATGACATGTATTTAACAAAATGCTCCTAAAACTAGTGATAAAAGGGTTATGGCCGGGTGCAGTGGCTCATGCCTGTAAACCCAGCATTTCGGGACGCTGAGGTGGGGATCGCTTGAGCCCAGGAGTTCAACATCAGTCTGGGTAACATAGTGAGACCTTGTCTCCACAAAGAAATAAAAAAGGTGTGGTGGGACATGCCAGTAGTCCCAGCTACTTGGAAGGCTGAGGTGGAAGTGTAGCAAGAAGACAGAGAGATCGTGACACTGAGACTATTATAGGAAGTGCCACTTTATTATGCTGGCTGGCCCCAGCGGGTTTCGAGGGGCTAATGCGTCCAAATCGAGTCCTGCAGAACAGGAAAAGTATTATGCTGGCTGGCCCCTGCGGGTTTCAAGGGGCTAATGCGTCCAAATCGAGTCCTGCAGAACAGGAAAAGTGGGGTCTTATACCTTCGTTTAGGTGAGGGAGGGGGTTCGTGTTGAGCGATTACACATCTCCTTTGGAATTTACAGGGTGGTGTTCAGAAAAATCAGATCTTTCAAAGAACAAATGGTTTCCAGGAACTGCAGTGCTGTAAACCGTCAACTTCAGAAGAGGGGTTTTTGCGTAATTCTGTGAATTAGTCACTCTTTTGCATTTCCATGAGAGCCATCAGTCTCCAGCCATTTGGCCTTTTTCAAACAAAACCGGCCTGGTGGGTCTTTAGAGCTTGGCTTTCAAAAGGAAATACCTTTAACTGCTACCAACCCCTCTTTCTGCCACATCAGAAAGATTGCCTGAACCCAGCAAGATGAGGCTGTAGTGAGCCTTGAGCATGCCACTGCACTCCAGCCTGGGTGACAAAGTAAGACCCAGAATCAAAAACATAAATAAAAACAAAAATAAAAGGGTTATGTCCATAAATTTTTCCACAAATCAAAGGAGGTGTCTACATTTTCTAACAAAGAAAAAAAGCATTATTTTCTCTCTCCTTTTCCCTTCTCTATGTGCACCTCACCTTCCAAGGTGCTCTTGGAAGGAAGGGTCAGCTGAGACAAGGGGCAGGTGGATGTGTTCTTCTACTGCTAGTGATGATTATCCTGAGTCATATGGGACATTAATCTCATGTTTTCTTTAGATGCAAAACTGCGTGGTTCCTGGCTGGTCCTGTGCTGAAAGGGTTGATAGGCAGTGAAGGCAAAGTTAACGAGGGACATGCCATAAATGGCTCCAGCTGTGTATAATTAACCGTAATACTGCAGAGTAAATGACTTTATTGGCAACCATGTCATAACTTCATTAAAAGTCATATTTACAGCCCTCTCTTATAAAATGAGTCTTCTTGTATTCTGGAATTTAATGAGCATTCATTTTCACCTTGTTCAATTATCTTCAAATTTTCCCCCTCCCCCAAACTCTCTCCCTCTCCCCAGTGTGGGAAGCTTGAAGCCAAAATACAATAGGAATGCAATTAGCACCTGGCAGAGGGCCCCTCTTCTAGAAAGCATTTCCCTAACCACAATAAAACTGTTTCTCCTTGTTTTCAATTATAAATAGGTAACTTCCTTACACAGAAACATTAAGTAACCATCATAAAATGTCAAATTGATTTGATGGAAAGCTTTAGAAGGTTAGGCCTCTGAAAAGAGGTCATGTCTAAACCAATCAGGAACAAAGTCCAAATCTGTAAAGTGTAAAAGCCCAGTGAATAGTGATCACAGAGAAGAGGACAGAAAATGAAGCTAACAATAGATTTTAAATCAAGACTTTTCCATGATAACCCCTGTTATCTGAGAATATGTATCTTACTTTTTTTTTCTACTTGAGTAGTTTATCTAATCAAATATCTCTCTCCCCAGTTCTACTTTCTTCCCCTTCCCTTTCCTTATTTTATCTTCTTTACACAAGTCCCAAAGGAAATATCTTGCCTGCCCCATCGAGTGACCTAGGAACTCAGTCTCACAATCTCCAACTCAGTTTTCATTCAATCTCACATGCCTTCTTAGAGTTTTTGGGGTTAGTCAAATATTGAGTGTGGAGTACAATATCAAGAGTGGGTTTTCTTTGTCAAAATTCCAGTTGATGGTCTCTGTGCTTCAAAGTGAAACCACAATGTCCATATGTACATTAGGAAGAGCATTCTCAGGGGACCCAGGCAGAACTGTATTTTAATCTACACCACTCACTAGCTGCAGAACATTGGAAAATTTAGCTCAGCCTTTCTGAAGATCATTTTCATAGAAATGGGATTAATTATCATGTTTATGGGGTCATTTGTATGAAATAAAATGATATGTCTGCCATTGTGTTCCAAAGAGAAGATATTGAATCAATGCTTGTTCTGCCATTGAAATAGGATGTCTGACATTAATGTGTTGGGCTCTAGATTAACTGAGAACTACTCTTGACAAAGGATGCAAATTGATTGCCAGGACAGACTCTGTTCACCATAAAAGGATGCCATGAAAGGTAATGATGCCTAACTCAGTCTGGAAGGCAGTGAGAAAAATGATAGCCACAGCCACCATTGAACATGAGGCCATCCCACTTCACAGACTCCCATTGATCTAAAGGCCTGAGCAGGGGCAGTGGGAAGAGGCGCAGTGCCAGTACTTACGCCGGGGACCGTGAAGTGCCCTTGAAAGCCAGCACAGTTTTAGAAATAATGCCACACACCAGGGAATACTTTCTGCTGCCAAGCATGCCGTCTTCAGCAAATTCTGCTGCACACTTGTACTGCTGTTCTCAGTCCTGCTGCTTTATCTTATTTTGGACTGACCCTTTATAATTAGCACTTTGGGCTGGAAGTATTGTTTAGGAACATTGTTTCCATCATTCATTTGGGGTTTTCATGAAGCTTTGAAATAACATGAGCAGGAGCAATATCGAATGGAATTTTCTTTTCTTTCTTTTTTCTTCAACTGAGGATCAAGCTTCCTTATTGTGTTTTGGCTGGGATGCAACCAGCATTTAAACATAAAAAAGGAACAAAATAGAGCAGAAAATAGAAAATAAAGTAAAATAACAAAAAAATGTGTAGGCTTATGAAACTTTACAGGTATAGTGGTGTGTGTGTGTGTGTGTGTGTGTGTGTGTGTGTGTGTGTGTATGTGTGTGTGTAAAATGCTGTAAAATATAGCCCCCAAATTTGAAAATCATTGATTTAATGGCTAGTACCAGACCCAATAAGTACCAGTCTTGGGGCAAGTCGCCCTGGCCTGCTGTGTTCTTGTCTTATTGCAGTCTGCTTTTCAAAGTGCTATTTGTCTTAATCTTCCTCATCAGCAAAATGAACCCAGCCGCACAAGAAAACAAATAAAATGTAAAGAAAACACACACACACATCGGAGCAGGGGGATCTATTCTAAAGGAAGCAAGAAACTAGTTGCCTCCTTGTTGCTCATTTGGGCGTCTACGGTTAATCAGCTCTAACTCCTTTCAGTCTAGAGAAGCAATCATTTGACTTATCAAATTCAAAAACAATCTCAAATACAAAAATTTGCATTTAGATGCAGTGAGCTACAGTGTGTCCCTAACATGATAATTAAGCACAAGCATGCAGGGTGGCATTTAATTGCTCCTTATCAAGTGTTCCAGGTCAACGTATTCCAAATGTTTTGAAATGGAAGCCCTCAGGAGAGTTCCACAGTGAATGTCACAGAGATATTCTTGCTCAATCTCTAGTTCAAGTAGGAGGCAAGAGAGATACAATGCTGAAGAAATGGGAAAATTGTAGGGGCATTCCCAGATGTTACTGGGAGGAGTTATTGTGTTGCTGGTTCCTGGCACAGAATTGTACTTTGTTAAAAATAATGTTCCATCTAATACATTTGATCTAGTATCTTTCTTGCTCTCTGGCTTCTCCTTCTCCATCTCCCAGTGGCTGAATTTTATGAGTGAGACAATTACATACAATGTGCAAATTCTATTTAAAAACAAACACCAGGAAAAGCAAAGGGAACAAATAAGAGAGCAATGGATGATGGCAAATCCCCATTGGACACTAGATTTTCAGATACCCAATCTGGCACGCTATTGAAACTGGCAAATGGATCTCACACAGAGACCCTAGGATGCCCTTGCACGTGTCCAAACAGATGGCCGCCAGTAAAGGCATCTGCTCCAACTTCAGGCAGGGCACCAGAGGCCTGGAAGAATGTCCTCTGGAATCCGGGACAGTTTTTGGAGACTTTTCATGACTTTCTGCTACATAACTGTTACCTCCCTCGCTTGTCTTCGCTCCTCTTCCCATCTTGACTTCCTGATATTCAAAGGCCAATTTGTTGGAAAAGAAAAAGGAAGATAAACATATATACAGTTTTTCTTTCTTTCTTTTTTTTTTTTAAGAAAGTAAAAGGAGATAGGTAAATACAATGCCACAGAGGAATCCAAAGGAAGGGGAAGGGGACAGAAAGAAGAAAAAGACAGTCCAAAAATAGAAACCCTGTTAAAGTGAATACACTTTGAGATTTCAGGAGAGGAAATGAGTACATTTTTTAATGTGTCAAAATATAAGTAACTTATAGCTAGGTGCTAGTTTGGGCTATGTTTTTTTTTTAAGACTACAAATTCTTTTGGGCACTTTTATTTAAGAGTTGGGCATCTCATTCACCTCAACTAGAGTCTAGTCAGGCTTGTGATTGCTTGGATCACCAGAACAGGATGTCTATGCCTACCAAGACTGGGTCACAAAAGGAAATGCAATTTTTGTTTAGTTTACTTGGAAAACTCCCACTTGGAGCCTTGAACTGCTATGCAGCAAATCTGACTACTCTGAGGTCACTGAGCTGAGGAAGTCAAGCTCCATAGAAAAAACACACTATAGTTCACAGTCTTAGTGCTGAAGCTATCCTGGCCAAAACACCAGATGTGTGAATAAAGAGGTCTTCAAATGTTTACAGCTTTCAACCACAGAGTCATGGCCAGCCACTAAATATCCCCAGTTAAGTTCCCAGATCTGACAAGGCAAAAATAAGTCATGACAGTGTTTAACTTTAGAAAACAGTGATGGTCAAAACATCTTCCCAACTTTTGTGTGACGAGAAACAACTACGCACAAAGGATCATCCTGCCCTCATCCATTGCAAGATAAGACCCTCTTGATCCTCCAGCATGACTCCCACAAAACTCATGGAAAACTTCCCTGTTTACCTGTCTTTACAAAACCCTAGCCCTCCCTTCTTTTTTCCATGATAATACTCATTAGTGAGCATTTTCCCTTTTGTAAAAACCTGAATAATATCACATCTCTCTCTTTTTTATTTTTGCATGACTCTGAATACATAAAATCACATCTTCAATTATCAGGAGCATTTTTGCCTCTCATACCACCCTGACTGATCACTTTCCAAACTCTTGACCCACAGAATCTGTGAGCATAATAAAATGGGTATTGTTTTTTGTTTGTTTGTTTTATAATCAGTATTTTTATTATGATATTGTGGGGTACAGTTAAGGATTAGGTATACAAATATGCTTCGTTCAGAAACCCTTGATGATAAGAGGTGTCTCCCTGTCCCCAGACAGATATTGAGTACCGTTAATCCCATCTCCCTTCCCCTCCCGCCCCATAGTTTCCCATCTCTGTCAGTCATTTTCTTATAGTATTATATTGGATGTTCAAAGTTCACTATATGAGTGAGAACATGTGATACTCAGATCTTTGTTTCTGTGAGAGGTCAC
>CAUYQG010091972.1:73-48883 GCA_963574415.1 Tarsius wallacei
GATGCCATGTAGTGGTGATGATGTCAGTGATGATGATGGTGGTGGTGATGAAGATGGTGGTGGTAGTGATAGTGGTGATGTCATATGGTGGTAATGATGTCAGTGATGACAATGATGGTGGTAATGCCTTATGGTGGTGCTGATGGTGGTGGTGATGATGATGATGATGGTAATAACGATGGTGGTGGTGATGAAGATGGTGGTGGTGGTGATAGCGATGATGATGGCGGTGATGATGGTAATGATGGTGATGAAGATGGTGGTGGTGATGGCGGTGATGCCATGTGGTAGTGATGATGATGATGGCGGTGATGAAGATGGTGGTGGTGGGGATGGTAGTGAATTCTGCAGCCCCACTTTTCTTATTTAAAGTCCAGCAGTTTTACAAGCATTAACACTTCTCAGATTGCCATGCTTTGGTGATTTTCAGAGCATTGAAATGGTTGTCTTTGTTAGTTTTGTCCAGCTTTGCAGTTGCTTTTGGGAAAATGATTTGTTAATCTCATTCAACCATAGCTGGAAGCCGCACCCTGCCTTCCAATCTCTTGATTGTCTTTAACTTAGCTGTGGGGTTTATTGTCATATAATTATTTAATTTTTATGTTGACCTGTGTGTCAATATTTCCGTTTTGGTGTCTATTTTTTGTCTTGGTTAGGGAGAATACTCTTTCTCTTGAGATCATTAACATATTCTTTTATATTTTCCTGTAATATTTCTACAGCTTGGTGGTTTACATTTAGAGTCTCCTGTTTCATGGGAAATTACTTTCTGGAAGGGTTATACACATTTGTAATTTCACCAAATTGTATCCGAATTTTTTAAAACAAACCACACTAGTGTTAAAATTTGCTATGAAATATTAAAACCACTAAAAGTGATTATTTCTTAATTAGTATATATTTTTATGAGTTCATGTTATTTGCCAAATATTTCTTATGAAGTCTTTATACAATGGAGTTATTGAGCTCTTATTTCTCATATTTGCTGCAACTTTTTAAAATCAGATACTGTTTGTTAATTTAATAACTTTATATTCTTACAGTAGCATTACAAAATAAGTTTTAGAAAGATGGGAAAGCAAAAGCAACACAAAATTAAAAGTATTGTTTCATTTCCACCTTAGTATTTGTGCTTTTCCTGGTTGGTGTACATATTGGCACAAAAAGATCCCTTGGCATATAGCGTTTTCTCAATTACAATATCATCGCCTCTCTGTTACTTCATCCTCACCATAATTTTAATGATCAAAAGGTATTCTGTTGCATGGATATACTGTGCTTTATTTAAGTCATTCTCTTTTGTTGGTCATCAGGTTCTTTGCAAAGTTTTATTGTTATAAATAACACTCTAAAGAACAAAACTGTAGCTAAATCATTATAGATGTCTCATTTATTTCCTAGTGTGCTTTGTCAGAGAGCATTCTGATTTCTGAAGCTTTTGATATGGATTGACAAACTGACCTCTAGAAAACTCATTCCAATTTACATTCCTACTGGTGGTATGTAAAGGTAACTTTACTCTTACAACAGCAGATATTATCATTTTAAGTAAATCTGCAATCAGAAAGGCAAAATCGTATTCTTTCAGATGAGATGGAGTGTGGCCACAGACTAAAAGCATACCCTTTCAATGTATTTAGAATAGATTTATAAATTTATACATTCTAATAAAAATAAAGTGTATAAATATACATATTCACATATGTGTGTGTATATATACACCTATGAGTGTGTGTGTTCATATATGCATTTTTTAATGACAATTATTTGGACATTTTTCAGGTTAAGCAATCTCAGTCCTTCTTTCATGAATTGCCTTATTATATCACTTGCCCACTATTATTTATTTATTTAATTTTATTTTTTGAGTTGGAGTCTCACTCTGTCACCTAGGCTGGAGTGCAGTGGCACGCTCCTGGTCGCTGCAGCCTTGACCTGCTGGGCTCAGGTGAACCTTCCACCTCAGTTTTCCAAGTAGCCGGAACTACAGGCGCGCACTACCATTCCCAGCTTATTTTTTTTTAATTTATTGTAAAGACGAGGTCTCACCATGTTGCCCAGGCTGGTCTCGAACCCGTGAGCTCAGGCAATCTTTTTGTCTCAACCTCTCAAAGTGCTAGGATTATAGGTTTGAGCCACCGCCCCCAGAGTTCACTTTTAAAATTAAAGTATTAATCCTTTTATTATTAACTTAGGAGTTCTTTATTTTTACTTTACAAATAGGAGATCTCAATGTCTTGTAGTGTGTTTTCCTCATTTTACATGATGTAGTCAACCTAATTCCATACCAGTAATATAATTTTTATGTCAATATCAAGAAGATGGCACCATTTTGCTTCCATTTTTCTCTGTCATTTTGGTAGATTGATAGCAAATGTCAGTCAAAAGTCCCCAGTTCTCTACCCATCCTCGTCTCTGTGCCCTTTTGCAACAAGGTTTTGCATCTCCTCCTGTAGACAATGGAGACTGGAGTCTGTGTTGGTTCTGATGCTTGCGTTGCCAGCAGAATGAGGTGGAAGTGATGATGGCCATGTGAGGCTTTGTATGCTTCTGCTTTTTATCTTGGAAACTTGCCACTGTCATGTGAATAAGCCTGGGCTAGCCTGCTTGATGCTGACAGACTTTTGGCCCTATCACCCTACTGCCTTCGCAGATGCCAAGCCAGCCACCAGACTGGTAAGTGAGATTGTTCTTGACCACCAGGCCCAAATGACCTGCCAGCTGACCACAGATGCATGGCCCACTCTGGCTGAGATCAGTTCAGAAAGCCCAGATCAACAGAGACATTCAGCCATCCCATAGAGTCGTCAGTCTTAATTCGAGGGGGACCCAAAAAAATCCAGAAATTATTTTTTAGAGTGTGGATTCCTGTAGTACAGGCCTCCCCAGATAGATAAGTGTTCTAGGAAACTTTTGGCATCAGTGCGTCTGCTAGCATTGTTGTGAGAGGTTGCATTTCGCTTCAGTTACTTGTTTTCGGAGATTCTGTCAACACTTCTGCCCATTTCATGATGGGTGATTTACAAGCACACTTGTACATACTGAGATAGTGTTCAGTAGTTTTTGACCAAAATTGGTATGATCCCTGGGCCCCACTCTCCCTATTCACCTGATTTCATCTTGAGCAACTTTGTTACTGGTTCCTGGATGAGAAAGTCATAACAGGGAAACATTTTGCCAATGTGGAAGACGTGAACCAAAAAATGACAGAAGCACTAAAAAGCATCAAAATTCCGAGTTCAAAAACTGTTTTGAGCAGCAGAATAAGCATCTCAATAGGTGTATTGCATCAAACGTAGAGTGCTTTGAAAGAGACTGAAGTTTAAACATGTGAGAATAAATGCACATTAAAAAAAATAAATTCCAGATTTTTTGGGTTCCTCCTTTTATACAGTGTTCAATGTAAATCATGAAGCTTTTGGTTGTTGGTTAGGTGGTAGGGCTATTTTAAGATTACTATTTATATAGTGCATATATATGTAGTGAGGTAATGTAGAATCTGGATACCTGGATTTTTTTTTCCTGTGCATTTGATTGTGCTTTCACATGCTTTGTTTGATTTTTATATTCAATGATGATTTTTATATTATTGTAGTTGTACTTTATAACCATATGGAAGTTTTCAATGTTTACCACTAATCATTTTATACATTGTGCTAATGTTTGAGTTCTTTATTTTGATGTATCTCTTGTCCTGGTAGTCAGCATATTGATGAGGAAAAAGTCACACAGCTTAAAATAAAGCTGTTTCTGTTATAGTCACCATTTAGTTTAACTTGAACCACAATTTGTACAAGGTAGAAGAAAGGTATTTTCTGCTGGTTCCTTTCATTTGTTTCATAACTCCATGAGAATTTGGATTGTTTTTATGTTGGTTGAGATAATTATAACAACTTAGTACATCTATGGTTGTAATGTTTTGATGAGTAAAATAAAATTCAGCTTCCTAAAACAAAAGCACAATGAATAAATCAAAATCCCCTGTTATTAAAAAGTCATTATTACCCAAGTCTGATATTATATAACAACAAAGTACTAACATTAAAGTAGAATCTTATATCAGAACTTTACATATACAAACCAGCCAGAATTCAATTTTTTAATGACAAGAATATACTTTTGACAAAAAGGATGTTTACTCCATACTGGCTAAAATTCATAATCTTGGCATATTTAAGGCATCTGATCATTCTCTAGGTTTTATCTTTATTTTTAGGATGTAATAGTGGTTTGCTCGGGACACCATATTTTCACAGCTCTGTATCACATGTTAGATTATGTTTTAAATTTGATTTTAATCAAGACTGAATTTAAAGTATGGAGTTTATAATGTTACATTTTCCTAATATTTTAGTAATTTTCTCCCCTAAAATTGTAAGTGAATATTAACTTTATGTGTCGTCATTTATCTATCATTTAATCATTTTCAAGCCGGGTGCAGTGGCTCACGCCCATAACCTCAGCACTTTGAAAGGTGGAGGTGAGAGAATTGCCTGAGCCCAGGGGTTTGAGACTAGCTTGGGCAACTTGACGAGCTCTTGTCTCTACTATAAATCAAAAAAGTTAGCTGGGCATGTGCCCATAGATCCAGCTACTTGGAACACTGGATGAAAGAATTGCCTGAGCCTAGCAGGTCAGGGCTGCGGTGGCCATGATGTTGCCACTGTACTCCAGTCTGGGTGACAGAGTAAGACTGAAACTCCCCCCACCAAAAAAATCATTTTTAGATGCCCCTGTCTATTTGGCTGGGTATAATATTCTCAGGACGCCCTTTTTTCCCTCTTCAAAACACCATTAATATGGACTTCTTTGGTTTTTTTTCCCTGCCATGTATTGTTGGAAGGCCAGCATGCTTTTTCTTCCTTTATAAATTATCAGATCTTTTCTGCCTGGACATTCTTCTACTTTTTAATTTAAAAAACAAAACATACAGCATCAATGAAACAGGTTATGTTTAGGTGTTTCTTCCTTTATGTTAATTTTGCCTGCCTTTTCACTTACAGAATAAGTGATCCAGCCTCACTGTAGCTTTGCATGTTCCTTTTGTTTCCTTTGTTTTGTTTTCCTGCAACACTGATTATCCATATGTTGGAGCTGGATCTTTGCCATGTGTTTTTCTTCACATCCACTTCCCTCTCAACATCTATTTGCTTTTTTACTTG
Source organism: Tarsius wallacei (assembly GCA_963574415.1). NCBI lineage: Eukaryota > Metazoa > Chordata > Mammalia > Primates > Tarsiidae > Tarsius > Tarsius wallacei. Next base: position 5,236 of record CAUYQG010091972.1, read on the forward strand.
GTATTCTGGGAAAAGCATACCAAGGTTGTTCTCTACATTTTTTTTTCAGTGTTGATGTTGGCCCACTGTTTTTATTTTTAATTCAGTTACGGGCTGTTTTTGCTTCATTTTTCCTTGTATATGTTGGGAACCATTATAACTCTCTAGGTTGTCTTATCTACATATCTTATCTGAGATCCCCATCCTGGAAGCAGATCTTATCAAGGGCTCAGCACACATACAGGGAGGGCAGGCAGCCAGTAAGGAACAAGGCATTAAACCAGCTGCCACACTGGGCACCTCAAGCTAAATCCCAAATGGGAACTCTGGGAAATGGTGTAAGCACAGGCTCCAAATTTTCACATTCAACATGTGAGGAATTTATATGCTATATCTGGTAGGGCTGTCTACTGAGGATATTAATTTCCCAGGCATTTCTTGCCCTTCATGACCTTGGGCAGACTGAGTTCTGGTAGCCTGAAGGCAAGACTCCAAAACCCAAGCAAATGTTGGCTTTTGTAGATCAGGCTGGTGTGCACAGAAGTGGAAAGAAGGGACATTGGGAAGAATGCAAATTTGGGCTACATCAGAGAAAAAGTAAGTCAATGAAACTGGATGTTTCTCTGAAAAAGTTATGACAGCCAGGATGGAGAGTAGTTGAGGAACAGAGGTCTTGTATTCTGAAGCCTGCCTGGATTGAATTGAAATTAAGTTTGCTTCTGCCACTTCTAGGCTCTGTCTATTTAACATTTCTAAGATGGCCAAGTGTAAATTTAATTACCAAGTGCAAATTAAATATAATAGTAGGGAAGTTTTGAGGATCAATCCTGCCTGGTATCTAGTAAAAGCTAACATATACAGGTTTTTAAAAAGACATTCAGTCATGAATTTACTTTTGAGTGCTGCTTTGGCCATATCCCTTAATTTTAAAATATGGTTTTTTTTTTGGTGATGTTTAAAAAATGTGTGGTGTGTATTTGTGTGCTCTTTGTCTCTCTTCCAGCCATTCTGTTCAGATATCAATTCCTCAAAAGAAAAAAAAAATTAAACAACAAAACCTCGCACTTGTTTTGTATCCTGATGTTTAAAGGTGCTCTCTTCTGGAATGAAAATCCGTTTCTATCTTTGAATAACCCTGTGAGGTTCTATAGATTAAAAAAAATTCTCAAAGAAGGTAAGCAATGTCCCCAGGATCACACAGGAGGAAGTAACAGACTCAGGACAGTTTTCTCTGACTCAGTCAGTCCTTCTGACTACCATAGGAGTGCTTTTCTGCAGCCTCATGTTCCTGTAGTATGGTAGGCCGAAGAATGGCCCCTAAGGATGTCCATGTCTTAATCCCCTGAACTAGTGAATATATTATCATATGTGGCAACGGGGGCTTTGCAGATGTAACAAAGGATCTTGAGATAGGGACATTATCCTGGGTTATCCGAGATATAATCACAAGGATCTTAATAAAAGAGAGGCAGGAGGGTCAGAGTCAGAAAAAGAGATGGTCAATGGAGATGAGAGAGAGAGAGAGAGAGATTTAAAGATACCATGCTGCTGACTTTGAGATGGAGGTGGGGGGTGGGAGTTCTAAGCAGAGGAATGTGGGTGGCCTCTAAGACAATGGTCCCCAACCTTTTGACACCCGGAACCAGTTCTGTGGGAGACAATTTTTCACAAATGAGGTGGTGGATCATCAGGCATTAGATTATTATAAGGAGCGCACAGCCTAGCTTAGATCCCTCACATATGCAGTTCACAATAGGGTTTATGCCCCTATGAGAATTTAATGCCACTACTGATCTGACAGAAGGCAGAGCTCCACTCACCTGTCACTCACCTCCTGTTGTGTGGCCTGGTTCCTAATAGGCCATGGACCGGTAAGATCTGTGGCCTGCAGCTTGGGGACCCCTGCCCTAGGAGATGGAAAAGGTAACAGATTCTCCCCTAGAGCCTCCAAAGAAACAAAACTCTGCCAACACTTGATTTTATCCCCTTAAGACCCATATCAAATTTCTGACCTCCAGAACTGTAAGATAATACATTTATGTCGTTTTAAATCATCAAGTGTCTGGTAATTTGCTACATTAGCTATAGAAAATGGACACACTTTGTAATGGTTGACATATTTGCACACCTATATGTATGTTTTAGGCATATAAAAATGGTTCATTCATTTCTGGTGCAAGAAACAGTGCTTGGAAGGACATGCAGAGATGAAGGAAGGCTCTTGCCCACCAAATCTCAGCATCTGGGAACAAAACTGCAAAGAATTAGGAAAACCTCTCTGGGGGTGAAAATAGAGGCCAGCTTAGGGTACTGCCAGAGTGCAGAGTGAGAGTTCAGAAGGTTTCCCAATCGAGGTGAATTTGGAGCAGGGTTCTTAAGAACGACCATTCTCCAGGGAGAGATACGTAGACTACACAGGGCAGAGGAAACAGCCTGTGCAAAGTCATGAAATCAGGAGTCAGAAGAGTGCCTAGTGGGTCCCAGAGGGGATGGGGCAGCCTTATGTGTGGGAGACAATGGGGACAACGACAGTTGTGGCTTGGTGGATACCTTTTCTCCACTCTTTCAGGAGTCTTCCAATGTTGGCTGACTCTGTGACGGCTCAACATGCAACCACTCAACAGGTGACCATTCAACATGGTGCTGTTGTCTTGACACAGGTATTCTGGGGTCTGGGTCCTCTCTGCGGAAAAAGGGAAGTGTGTCAGCCTCTTCTCGCAGTTCACCTGGCTCCAAAGGTGCCATCAATCTGCTGATTCACAAGCACTGAACGTCAATAAAAATAATCAAAGGAAGCCAGCAGCCCATAAACAATATTAACTCCAGGATTGGTAGGAGACAAAGGGTTGGAGAATATTGGAGAGACACACATTTGAATACTTGGACAGAGCCCCAGTGTGAAATGTGCTTTCTGCATAAGTAACAGATGCTGATCAAATGATCTCGACTGTGGTGGTTTAATTTTATATTTTGTGGGGAAGACCACGTTCTTTCCCCTTTTTTTCCCAATGCATCACATCACTGAAGACATGTCTTCTTTTAAGAGTGCAGTCCCTGGAGGTTTTTAGGCTTTCTAGGTGAGCTCTGGACCTCACATCTGGTCTGAGGTCTGGTCATGCTCAAACCCTCAATTCTATGACGCTTTGACAGTAGAATTCAGATTCCCTTCCATGAGGCCCATGGCAATGCCACTCAAATAACAAAAACAAAAACTTTGATGCCCAGCTCATGTATAAAATCTGAATTGATTTGTTTTAAACTCTGTATAGGAACAAGAAACAGTCAATATTGTGAAAAGATAACAACGATTCAGATACTGTTTTAGCATGCTTGGTGCTTCTTTTATTTTCCCTTACCTGGGTTAATAAACCAAGTTAACTAGTAGTGGCTTCCAACTCTCCCCTTAATCTTGTGCAGTGTGGACAGGGCCTAACATCTGAAGTCTGGATAAACTAGATGATCTATGCTTACCTATTCCCTGGCGTTTTTGTGAATTATCTCACTTCGTTGTTTATATTTTATATAGATAGCACGTCCTACGTGCCAGGCATTCTTTTAAACACTTAAAGATATTAACTCGTTTAATCTTCATAGCAATCCAACACAGCAGGTGCTATCATTATCCTAGTTTTAGTGATGAAAAAAACCCAGGCACAGAGAGGTTAATAAATTCTCCAAGATTCTGTAGCTCGTACGAGGCAGAGCTGGGATTCAAACACACGTGGTTTGGCTTTGTCCCAATGCAGCCTCCTTGAGACTGAGATGATTTGATCATTCTGTGTTGTTTTTTGTCCTGCTTGCCTCTGCACCAGGTTGGAAGCCACATCTCTCATATCTTAGGGTTTTCTGGCTGCTCTGAATCTGACTGCCGTCCCAGGCCGGCCTGGCCCCATGCTCTGGCAGAGAATTGGAGTCTATCTGTTTGCCTGGTTTTGGTCTTTGCAGCATTGTGAAGAGTGAGGTGGGGAAAGTGGTTCCCCTCACGCTGCTCTTCCTTATGTGCCAAGAGCCACCAGGCCCCAAGCCAGTCACCCGGTGGAAAGAGTTTCAACTCCCTGGGCCTGCTGCCACTGCAGATGTGTCCTGCCCCCGGCAGCAGGACCAGGTTCTTTCTTGGAAACTGAAAATGGGGTGCCAGTGGGGCAAGAGATTAAGCCTCTTGCTGTGTCCATCCTGATGACCATCTAACCTCTACCGCAATTCTAGAGTGCAGGGCAAATATGTCCATGTTCTTCAAATAGCCCCATTGAAATCCCATCATAATCTCTGGGACCTAAAGAATGTGCTAATCTCTTGGGCTTGGCAGATAGGAGCCAGGCAAGGTTCCTGGGATGCACATCTGTAGAAATGGCCTCTCTGGCTGTGCCTTGGTAAAGGCACATCTCTCTTGTTGAGTCTGTGTCTCACACAAAGAGCAATTTGATTTTTTTGTTGAGTTCAGGATGACACCTGGGCAATTCTCTCTTATTTCTTGTTCACTCAGTCAACAGACACAGATAAGACAGGACCTGTGCAAAGTACAGGAAATCCAGAGGCAAACAAACCACAGCTCCTGCCTCTGTAGTTTACAATATCCCAGGGGAAGCAGATACAAATGCAATGATGTGAAAGAACGAGGAATGCTTGGATGGTAGTAAACAAAATGGGAGAGTAAGGGTACATAACTCCAGAGTGGACAAATGTCAAGGTGGACAAGAGGAGCGGCAATGGCTAAGGCAAAGGGAACAGGATATGCAAAGGTATGAACAAGGGAGAAAAGATTCGAGTGTTGCCTAGTGCGGCAATTGATCGTTGGGTGAAGGTTTGTCAAATCAAATGGACACTCGTGTGTGAGGAGTGATGTTTGGTGCTGTAGCTACCACTTTGTGATCATGAGGCTATGAACCGGAGGGTTAGAGTCAACGCCTCTGGGCTGTTGGGTAGAGTATTCAATATCCTTAGCGTCTAAAGTCATTCTTTTTGTTGATGAGGAATTTGTTCTTTACAAGTGTTGGAAAGACATAAAAGATTGTTTTACGCAGTTTGTTGTCTCTAGGCCTGGTCATGCCCATGATGAATATATCTGTGTGTGTATGTGTGTGTGTGTAAGAATGCACAAGAATATGTCTGTGTGTGTTTTTCCAATACTCCAGACTCCTGTTGTGTCCTGTTTAACCAGTCTAAAAAAATATCAGTCTGAACGAAGGGACAGATGTAGACACATCTCCAACCCACACCTCTTCACTGAACACAGTCTTGTGAACAGTCGCCAGCACAACACGCCACACTCGTGTACACATTCACGCCAGCTCTCTTCAATCCCGCCCTGCCGCTCTGGAAAACTTTTAAGGTTCATCATTATTTATAAAGTTAATACTTATAATGAAAAGGTTTCTCTTTGATGTGGGAGTGTTTTTGGAGCCTTGGTGACCTATATTGCCGATGTACTCTGTGTACGAGGTGAGGCAGGGACCGGCTAGGGAATTACCCGTGTTTAATGAACACTAAAATTAGAATTTGACTGAAATCCACAGAAATGGCTCGACAGCAAGTTCGAGATGCCCCTGGGGAGCTGTGGGCAGCTCAAATTTACCCACAGGCGTTTTTGAAAATGTTTTCTTTCTTTCTTTCTTTCCTTTTTTTGAATCAGCATAGTTGGCTCTTTTGAGCCGAGAACACTGCTTGCACTCAACGGCCTCTCTCCCCTCCCCCCTCCCCTCCCCTGACACGGATGCTTTGGGGACAGCTAAGCGCCTCTGTGGGGCTTTGTCCTGTGGGTCATGCCCAGATGAGTACAATGCATATAGCCCTGCGATGGTCGGTCTCTCCTGCTGCCAATGGCCACACGTTTTACGGAAAGTACTAAGAAGAAAAAAATCATAGCATCGAGAGTGTCTGTGCTGTTGACTGCAAAGAACCCTAGGTACCTTCTTGTTATGTGGTTTTCCAAAAAGGGGGCCTTGGGTGAATGTTGATAGTCTAAAAAGCCTAAGAGAAATAAGACATTTTACTGACCAATGTGGGAACAGAGGCCCGAGTTTGTGAATGAACTTAGCTTGGTGACCATCTCCCCAAGCCCAGGAATGATAAAAACAAACAAACACAAACACAAAAATGTATAAAATGGTGAGGAGGAACAAGCCTGGAGGCACAACTTTAGAAGCTGTCTCATGTCACAGAGGCCCAAAGTGTCTGGATTTGCATCAATAGTTCCTTTCCCTGTGCCCCTCATCCTCTCTCTGCTCTGTCTTAAACTTACCCCTTCTGGCTCCCCAGTCACCCATTGCTTGCTTCTGAAAATTATAACCTCCTAGAAATGGACAAATAGGGACTATGCCCCATGCACAATCAAGCCATAACTTATTTAAACTGTTCTTATGATTCAGTATCCTATCAAAGAATAAGCTGGGACCCAACCTTCAGATTCTAGTTTAAAAAATAAATCCTCAGGGAAATCCCCCAAGACCCTCAAAACCACTTTTGTCTCTCCCCCCATCATATAACCTTAAAGCACATATGTGTTTTTTTATTGCCTTCCCCCCACACTGGGTTGTTAACTATCTTAGAGAAGAAATCGTGGTCATTGCTATTTGTTTTGGCTTGTCTATTTTCTTCTCTTCTTTATTTTCAGTGCCTTGCACAATGCCTGGCACATAATAGATACACGTTAAACATGGTTCAATGCATGCATGAATGAATGAACGAATGAATGAATTCATAAGCTACCCATCCTTCTTTTTTTTCCAGCTTCCCTTTTCACCAGCTTTTGACATACACTCTAAGTTCCAGATGCACAAAGTTACATTTCCTAGACAGTACAAGCTTTTAAAAAAGTCTCTGTCTTCTCATGGACTTCTCCTTCCTCTTAAAATGTATCTGCTGGCTTTCTTAAGCTGGAAAGCACCTCCGTACCCACTAAGGCCTAGTGCCATTCTCATGGGCTTTGTGGTATCTTCCCAGGTACACACAAGTAGAACTTATCTCTCCCTACACTGAATATGTCTCCCAACAGCTGTAGGACCCATACTGGCTTTGAATTATAGTCACCTCCCACTTCCCAAACCTCAGACGTTCTATTCGCACATGTTAACCCATGGCCTGTAGCCAGCTATTTTAAATAGGAAAAATTATATGGCATTATCCATCATCCCCCAACCCTTAACAGATATCTTAAATCATAACTAAGACAAGGTGAAACACCTATATACATAACAAGCTATCATGTTAGAGTATCAAGCATTTAAATATTTGCTTATGGAACACCAGACAATTAACAGGGATGTTATTAGTTAGCCGCTTTTTCTGCAGAGATGCTGCAACGTGCTTCTTGGCACCAGCCACATCGGAGACACAAGTCCTGTGTGTTTGTTGACCCTCAGCTTCAAATATCTACAGGTCATTCATTTTATTTGGAATATCACTCAATTCTTTATTTGCATGTCATCTTAAAAACTATATTGCCCTGAGTATTGGGAATATAAATACCTGTTTTTCTTTATAGACTATCCTGACTTTCCTGCCCCCTGGGACAGCGGTAGGGTCATCTTCTCTGTGTTACAATGACTCCCTTCTTCCCTTTCCTCAGAGTGCCATTATCCTCTGCAGCGATTTTCCACAGTGATGGACATGGAGATGCACTGCCCAAAGCCCTTTGCAGATGCCCGGCTGCAGGAGGTATAAACTGCACACAGTGGGCTTCTTCCTGGTTTCCCTCAGCTTCATAGAACCAGCTCAACCAGGGAGCCCACTTCTAGTGACTGAGCAAGGCGGGATGCCGAACCCGCCATTTCAACCATGTTCAGGACAACTCTGACAGGTGATGCTTGCCCCAGAGCATCACGCTGGGTGGACCCAGCCTCTGTGGAGTCAGCATCACAGCTTAGCTCCTCCCTCTGCCCAACCTTGCCCGTTCCTTTTCTTTCACAGGTGCTGAACCCAAATCGACATCTTTTACATCAAACTCCATCTCAGTATCTGTTTCTAAAAGGCTCACTCTACTTAATTGTCTCAATATGTTTTCCTTTATAGACATTAGAGCAATAACGTTATTTGGGGAAATATTTACATCCCATGAAGTTTGTGTATTAAAAATCAAAGGTGTTCTGCTAGAGAAATATTAATGGGAGAGACACGCTCTCTGAAAAAATGCCACGTACTTTCCTAAACTCAGCCAACCAATAGTACCGCCTGGAGAACTTTTCTTTGAAATGATTCGGTCTCCTCCCCCAGAGAGTCAGATTCAACAGTTCTGGAGAGCTGGGATGGGGTCCTAGAATTGATACCTCAGCTGTCTCATATGAACAACCAGTTTGCGAGTCACTGGCTTCAGTTTTGTGTGGCTTCTGCCAATTAGCTCATGAGTTTGTCAATGACACCCATTCTTTGGTTTCTTTATGCTCATGTGCTTTGGATGGAATCGTGTTGTGATTGAGTTGAACTGTACGGATACAGTGCATACAGAAAGCCTTCGACAAATGCCTATAAGAAGTGCTTGACTGGAGCCAGGCTTTTTGAAGACTGTCTTTGCTGTGTCTGCTCTAGGACCTTGTAAGGAACCACTTGAGGGTATTTGTTATGCAAAGTGCTCCCTTTCCCTTTGTCTTTCTTGAGCCAGGCAGGTTTGGTGGTTTTGCAAGACTAAGAGTTTCTGGCAGTATCTGAGAGTGTTGGGTGAAGCCCCATCCTTGTCATAATCCGTATTGTCATCTGGTTCTCATAGCCTGCTGTCCACCCTGGGGCCAGGTCAAGCGGCCCCTTCCTAAGCTCTCGCCTCCAATAACGCTTCCTGTCCTTGACCTTGGGGTCCATCAGTTTGCACTTCAGTTTGCCTCTCCAGCAGATTCAGGGTTGCCTCTGGGGCTCTCACCTTTCATTTTATTTTCACTAAATCCTTCTGGGGTTTCTATTTTTAACCTTGTGTTTGAGGTGTCGTGGCTGTTTAAGATGAGGCCTTTGCCATGGTAGTAGCTCTCCTCGCAGGGACAGAGACTGCTGTCCCCGTGCAGCCACCTTGTGGCATTTACCTGGACACCTCAGGGCGAATTTTCTTCCATTCCTCCTCCTCTTCTCACCACACTACATGGATGCAGACACAAAGTTTGTCAGTCTGATGAGAGGGAAAAAAAAGTCGATCTGTATTGTACTGAAGTGGCTTGCTTTTTCTGCGTTGGTCATTTTTTCCTTTTATCTATAGCTCTCATTCAGCAATCGTTATTTTCTGCTTAATATCAATAATTCACATTTTTCCCTGTAATATTCTGTCCCTGCAGTAAGACTTTTAAACTCTTTGAGATCGGGAGTTTGTCTCATCTCTCTCTGCAGCACTCAGGGCACGTGGTACCCGGGAGAGTTTGGCGACTGCTTGCTGAATGAAATGTTATTCCCCAGATCTCTAAAGGACACAGCCGTTGATGCATAGCAAATTAAAAAAAAATGCTAAGCAAAATTGCAATTTTTTCCTCAAAACATCTCAGTGTTGCCTATTTACAGAGAGTTATAAACAACCTGAGCAGTAAGGCTCACTCTCACATTCAGAAGCGCAGCTGTTGAATGTGTCTTGACCCCCGCTACAGCCTGTTGCCATGGTGATGTCTCCTCACCTTCCCTTCCTCCTGAAAATGGAGGCACCCATTTGAATGAAAAACTGATTAGGGAGGAGGAGAGAGCATCCTGGCAATGGTCCCACCCTCTAGTGCTGGTCGGTCTAGATCCACACTGAGCAATCAACTTCCTCTGTGTCTGTAGTCCAATCCTGTTTTTCATTCTTTCTTTATTTTTTCTGGTTTTTAAAAAATTTTAAAAATGTGGGGTACAATTCAGGGTTAGGTACATAAGTGGTCATTGTACAGGCAAAGTTAGGGCCTCCCCTCGGTCCTTACTTCACCTGGATTAAGGTTGGGTACCCTTACTGATGTTATGTGCTCCCCCCTTCGCTGGAAGTGTCCCGCTCCTGCCAATCCCTTTCTTAGAGTATTATGATAAATGTTCGGAGTCCACTTATGAATGAGGACATGTAGTACTCAGATCTTTGTTTCTGTGATAGATCACTGAGTATGATAGACTCTAAATCCATCCAAGTTGCTGTGAAGTCCATAATTTTGTTTTTCCTTATGGCTGTATAATATTCCATCATGTATATGTACCACATTTTCTTTATCCAGTCCACTTTTGATGGGCAGCACAGTTGGTTTCATAGTTTTGCTATTGTGAATAGTGCTGCAGTAAACATGCGTGTGCTGGTGTCTTTTTAAACAACACTTTGAACTGCTGAGCTTCAGTACTTCCTTTGGCCTAAAACATGACCTCCCTGTTCTCTTAGTCTAAATAAGATCTGCTGATTTTTCAGATCTCAGTTTTGTTGCCACCTCCTCCAAGAAACCCATCCTGGCTTTCCTGCCCCTTGAGACACCACAAGGATCCTCTTTTCTGTGTCACAATGGTTCCCTTCTTCCCCTTCTTTGAAGTGCTTTTATCCTCTGCAGAAATTTTCCACAGTGATGGACATGGAGATGCACTGCCTGAAACCCTCATTAAGGAAGGACTAGATGCCTACCTGCAGGAGGTATAGACTATACACAGTGGACTTCTTCCTGGTTTCCCTCAGCTTCAGAGAACTGGCTTGACTGGGAAGCCCACTTCCAGTGACTGTGCAAGGCAGGATGTCGAACCCGCCATTTCAACCAGGTTCAGGACAATTCTGACAGGTGATACTTGTCCCAGAACATCACGCTGGGTGGGTCCAGCCTCTGTGGAGTTAGCATCACAGCCCAGTTCCTCTCTCTGCCCAATATTGTCCTTTTCCTTCCTTTCACAGGTGCTGAACCCTAATCAACATCTTGTACATCGAACTCCAGCTCAGTATGTATTCTAGAAGGCCCACCTGATGACATCTACTTAATTATCTACCTGACTCAGTGAGGACCCTGAAGACCCTCATGTATTATTGTGTCTCAAACACCTATTACACACCAGAGAGCAAATATTTGTTGAGTGAATGAATGATTTTGGATGACTTCGAAAGAGGTGCACATGTAGCTTTCCCTGACCTCCAGCTGGATGACCCTCTTTGCCCATCACCCCTGTAACCCGAGCCCCGTCAGACCCTCTCCCAGTGGAGAGCTTCCTGTTAATTGTGTCTCTTCCCCTTTGTTCTCCATCCTTGCCTGTCCCTGGGAGGGCTGGGCAGGGGTGCTAAGCAGTCCAGGACAGACAACCGCTTTTATTCCTTTTGACGGCCTCGGGGAAGTTTGATGGGGATATTTCCATAATCGATGAGGGAGCCCTGTCACCCCAAACATGGACTCTTTAAAGAGAATAGGTTTATGCAAATTAGATATTGATGGAGTAATGATTAATTGGCCCTGAGCCTTTGTTAATATGCAATTGTAGTAACAGAGATACATTTATAATTATTTCGGTTAATTGTTCAAACAAGCACTCAGGACTTAATTGCACACAGTAATTGAAGAGCCTTGGTATTAGGATTATTTCTTTCTAGAGAAAAATCAGAGTTATTTAACTAGTTGGATTCCTGTACAAAAGGGTGTGGGTGAAGTCTCGTCCTATGAACCCTATTTTATATCTCCAAATGAGAAGGTACCATCACATGTTCTCAGGTCTTGTGTTTTAGAAGGGTTAGGAATATGGATGGGTTTTGAGTTTGACAGATAAAATTTCCAACTTTGTCACTGCAGAAGCTGTGTGATTTGGGGCAAGTGTTTTAGCTCCTCTGAGCTACAGTGTCCCAATCTGTAACACGTGAAGAGCACTTACACCGTGGTGGGAAAAATAAGCAGGGCAGTCTGTGTGAAGCTGTTAGCTTGGTGCATATAGTGTGTGGTAAAACAGTTCACATGAGGACTGACACAGTGACAGTTTCCATCATTGCTTTGCAGAGGGTAGTCAAAGGGAGATGAGTTCATGGCGTCAAACACCTGTGAGTTTAGGCACGTGAAGCTGTGGTGGAGTAAGGGCATAAAAGGCCTGACTTGGAGAGTTTATTTAAACGCACAGAAATTGGAGAAGATTGGAGGAACATGTGCAGGCTCTGTTACTGAACTGCAAAAGGTGATGACAGGGCTTTGCCGAGTAGCCGCTTTGGCTTCCCACCTTTAAGTGACCCAATTCTGAAGGGTATTATTGTGAATCCCAATGCTTTCTTATTCACCTTTGTTCAGATTCTAAAATCTCTCTCTCCCCTTCTCCCTCCCCCCGACCCTGACACCCCATTGCAAATATTGTGATGGGGAGAAGGAAATTGTTGCTGGCTGGTCAGGGAACAGTTTTTTTCCAATGGTCCCTGGGTTTCTCTCTGACCCTTCCTGAATGCAAACACTCCCCAGTCATACAGGGCAAGAGGCTGCAGGACCAGCTGGTCAAGGTTGAGCGAGGCCATCGCAGCATCTGAAATCCAGACCCAGAGAGAGGGGGAAGAACACAGTGTGGCATCTGGACCGTGGGCTCTGGGGCCAGACGAATGTAGTTGCAGTTCAGCTTTTGTCTCTCCTAAGTCTGTGACCTTGGACAGACTACCTAAACTGTCACTGATTCAGTTCCCTCACTGGGGGTTTGGACCTCATAGACAATAACTGTTTGGACTTTGCTGAGTTGAAGTGGGTTGTGCCTGGCCGCAGTGAACACTCAACAGATACATGGTGATGATGATGGAGAAAGGGGACTTTCGGGGGTTCTGGCAGCCCTTCAAGTAGAAAATCCACCTTGGGGGGGTCTCCCTTTTCTACATTATCTCGTCAACCTCAACCATCAACTGGGTTGGGGGCGGATGGCCCGGTCAAGCTATGTGGAGTGTTTAACCCCTGACCTCTCAGCTGGTTGGCCACTTTCCTGGAGGACAGCTGGTGACTGATTTGGTTGTGACCCTTCACCCTGCAGAACCTACCATGCTACCTTTTCATCACCTCCAACTAAAATCTCAGAACAGGTAGAGGTTGAGCTTGGGGACAGTCTCTTAATGGTAGGTGGGCCATCAGGAACACTAACTTATTAAGTTATGACAAATGCTATGTGATGAACAATTCTTATGGAGTGACTGAGTGAGTCCTCTCACTCCTGTTGACCTGAGTCTCAATAAAGAAACAAAGTATTGAGGTGTCTGATACAAACTGTAGCCTCTCACAGGATCATCTTGTTCGGTCTCCTCAGCAACCTATGAGGTGGGAATTTTTATTATTCCCATTTACAAATAAACAAGTGAGGCACAGAAAGGCAGTAGAGTTTGTTTTTATGAGGCAACACTTTTCATTTCTTGATACCCTCAGGAGTCCCTTTTCTTGAAATGTTTTACAACCTACTCATTGAGGCTTATAATTTTGCCATCAAAACTCCATTAAAGACACACATTCCTTTTAAACTAATAATCTTGGTGATAAGGTAGTATGTGTGTAAACCCTTCCGGAAGCTGTTCCAAGAAATGAACACTCATAGCCAACTGGTTTTGTCACTGTGGAGTGGATATATAGCACTTGCCCGTGCAACAGGGGTGAATTCACGCTTTGGTTAACTGCTTACTGTCTCTGAGCGCTGGCTACTTCATCTTAAAATTGATCACCTTGATAAGTATCAATCTCGTCAGGAGGCAGTGAAAATGAAATTCACAAAGGTATGTACAAGATTTAGCATGCAATGTAATAGCATAATGGATAAGGATATTACTGTTTGTTATCATTATTGTTGTTGTTTTCTTTTTTGAGAGCAGACATGAGAGATATCTGAGGAATGTGGGTGACTGGGTCAGGAGAAAGGGTCAGCACCCAGTGTGCAAAGAGGTTTAAGCAGGGTAGCTGAGAAGGCTCCACACACTTTCTTTTAGGAATGGCAAGTCTGTTTCTCCATAGGGCATCTACGCTGGTCTAACACAAAGGGCAGAGGGTGCATCCTGGATAACCTAGTGTTTTCCCTAATAGTTACTCCACATCCCGTAAGGTGAGTTTCAATGTCGAAAGATTGCAAAGAAAATACTATACAGCAGGAATTATGTTGCTCATCCATTGTCTGCTGCATTAATTCACTCATTTATTCATGTAACAAACACATTGTTACATGAATAAATGAGTGAATTAATGGCCCTGGAATCTTGCTTTGTACAAGCACTTCACTCTTTTTTTTCAGCCCGGTACTGTTCTTCTCTACTCTCTTCCCTTCCCTTTTCTCTCCCTGCTTTTCCCTCCCCTTTTCTCTTTCCCTCTCTCTTCTTTTCCCTCCCCTCCCCTTATACACCTATCTCACAGGAGTCTGGGAGACAGGTGTCCTTATTGGTAATGCCTTATCAGTAACATCCTATGGCGGAATGCTCTCAGAGTCGGATTGGGTGGAATGGTAGACTCAGGCCACAGTCAAGTGCTTGCTCAAGAAGCCAAGAGCTTCCAACGTCTCCCATTTTGCTCCCTCTCAGATGCAGGATGCTTTTCTGCCTGTCCAAATAGAGGGAAGAAGTAATCACCTATTATATGAATATGACCCTCCTTCATCTCCCGTATCCTTATTCTTCCCTTATTTCTGCCCCCCACACCAAACCCACTCTACACAGACCAGGTAATATGTCTCCTCAACACTACCATATGTCAGGAAATAAACAAATCCCCACACAAGCAGCACCAGCTCCTCAAGTCAATTTGCTTCCTTGTCTTAACCTGGCAGCTCTGACATTCTGTGGCCTCCATCATTGTGGATGCTGCCAGGCTGCACCAAGGAGGCCAGATATGCAATCACATTTCTGAAAATACTGCCATGACCATCTTGCTGCCAGCCACACACTCGGATACTGCTTGAGGTGTCATCTCCATCTGCCTCGACATGTCGTGGAATCTGTCCCAAATGCACTCACCTCTGCATTCTCTCCCCATACCTTGGGCCCCCATCTTCCTGACTGAAACTCAGGATTCCTAGAGTAGGGAATATAGGAGTTTTTTAAAAAAAAAAATCCCTACAACTGTCAACTCATCCTTATTTATTTTGCTCTTTTCCCACTTAAAGAAGATTCGTCTAGGAAACAAAGGACTGATTCTTGTGACAGATACAATTCAGGCGTTTTCTATGTAGCAGTGATCTTCAGCATCATTCCCAACCATAATCAGAGAGACTGGCTATCTTTTCATTCATTAAATAGATTCACTGTGAGAGCAAATTTTCAGTTGTGGAACGAATCCTTGGGGACAAGGTGTGTAGAAAACTGGTATCGGTATGTCTTCTATAGTGGCGATGATGTGATGTATTAATTGAGACTATCTGGTATGAAGAAGGTACATGTTCTTGTCTTAAGCCAGCTTAAACACAAAAGGGAGTGTATTGGCTAATGAGATAGAAAAGTCCAGGGGTTATGACTTCACACACGGCTGGATCCAGAGACTCAAACAACGATGTCAAGGTTCTTCTCTTTGCTCTATTTTTCTTTATCTTGACCCTTTTCTTATAAAGGCAGGATGGCTGCCAATGGTGTCACTCCAGTTCTTAACTACCTCAAAGTAACACTATATTACTTTTCTTTATGGTTAAAAAAACCATTTTAAGCCCAAGCTTGAAACTCATTGACTGTGAATGGGTCACATGTTCCTTGGCCAGGCCTGGGTCACTGGTTTACTTGTGAGCCATGTGTGAAGTCAGCTCTGGTCAAAACCACCTGTATAGAGGGTATAGTTAGGCCACATGAGTGATAGGGAACAGCACACTGATTGTTTATTTTTTTTGGAAGCAAGGACTTTCTAATAAACTTTCATTCCACATTATTTGAATCTCTGTTATTAGGCACGTTTATATTTATGATTGATATGTCTCCTTGGTAAATTTATCATTTTACTTTATTAAGAAATGCCCCTTCCTATCTCTGGAAACACTCTTTGTCTTCTTTGTCTGACATCCCAATAGTCACAACAGCTTTCTTATGTGTACTGATTGCCTGGTATACCTTTTTGCATCTATTCAATTTCAACCTATCTGTATCTTTATAGTTAAGACAGTGTCTTATAGACAGCACATCTTTGGGTCTTGATTTTTTAAAATCCATTCTGATGATCTAATTTGTGGTATGCTTCTTCCTGGATAGGCCATAAGCCCCAGCGTGAGGAGTAAGATCTTTCTTGTCTGGGGCGTCCTCTATGGGCCCCAGGCCTTGCGCTGCCCAAATCATGTGTCTGACCTTATAGGTGTTGGGAGGCAGCACCAACGGGGACTATCGTAGGGTAGATAATCAAAGTGGAAAATGAATGGAGGGCTAGAGGACCGTGGGGGAGGTAAATGACACATTTTAGGTTGAGTGAGGAGGGGGCCAGGGAAGAGTGGGCTAGGTTCTGGACAAGGCTAGATACTAAAGACTTACATAAGAAAGGGCAAAGATAACTGCAACAGTCAGAACCTATGAAGGATAGAAAACATGGAGCCAACCATGCTGCCCATCAAAAGAGGACTAGATAAAAAAATGTGGTACATATATATGATGGAATATTACACAGCCACAAAGAAGGAAAAAATTGTGAACTTCACAGCAACCAGGATGGACTTAGAATCCATAATACAGAAACAAAGAACTGAGTATCACATGTTCGCACTTATAAGTGGACCTTGAACAATTATCATAATACGATAAGAAAAGAATTGGCAGTAGTGGGAATCTGCTGGGGAGGTGGGTGGTACACCTCATCAACAAAGGTACATGCATAATGAACATTTGTATACTTAACCCTGAATTGTACCTCACATCTTTAAAATAAAAAAAATTAATTTAATTTAAAAACAAGCGAAAAGAAATAATGTGCTACCCCAAAATAAAAGGGACAAGTTTCAGGAGCAGGATGAAGGTACAGGCAATCATAAATGCCTGGATGCTGCTGATGTGCTTTCTGAGAGTCCAGAATTGCCCACCCTTTCCCTAGCCAAATGCATGAAAATGCACTCCCACTTCTCTGAAAGTTTCATCTCCTGAAGTTGGCCCGTGATAGCAGGTGCACGATAAATCTTTGTTGAATTAAATTAAAATGTTTAAGGAGCCATTTCCTTAGCCAGGCTTTTCTTTGCTGTCAAGGAAGAATTTATTTAACAAGACCTAGGCTCTGGCAAACAAGATTCTACTTCTCTTGGCTGGTCTGTGGCCATGATTTAAGATGCCGATATTTGCCGTCCAATGTTGGGAAATGGGTTCTTGGTGGGGGGAAGGGTGTGGCTTAAAGATTTGGGAAGTAGAAAATTTAAAGAAGCTCTGAAAATGATTATTTGGTTTACAATCTGGTCCCCCCAAATGCCTCTGGATCTTTGAGGTATGCATTTTCTTGGTCTTCAAAAGTCATAAATCTCTGAAGGTAGTCATTTTTGCTGCCAGTAAACCAATGTTGCATCAGCACAATCAACAGCAGAGAATCATTCTGTAAAAGGTAGGGAATATTCATGGAATTTGTGCACCATCTGATGCAGGTTTTTTTTTTCTTCCCCACCCTGTGAATGTTATCAGTTGCAAGCATCATCTTCAATCTAATACTATATATTTGTTACTTGCTAGGTGCCTGCTACCAACCACTACCAATCAGGAGAAGCTGGTTCTCTGGGCATCACTTCATGGTGTGTCTCTTCTTCTCCTGGTTCATGAGGAACAGCACAATAGTTTGTTTCCTGAACAGAAAAGGTGTTTTTCTTTTCCAGACACCCAAAAGTAAGATGGAGTGCCCACGCCAGGCCTTAATGATCACCCTGTTTCTCAAGAAGACAGCCACAGTAACTAGAATGAGCCTTGTGATTCAGGGAGGTAAGAACAAGAAGAGATGCTTTAATTTTAGTGGACGAGTATCGCGTGGCTGCTCGGAATCCAAGCACTCCATCAGCACTACAGACAATGTCAGCTTGTCCCCAGTTCTGACTGGTATGGGAGCCAGAGCCACCTGCCAGGGTCTAGCTTCAGCAAAGACTGGAGAACAGCATAAGGGAAAGGAGCCACCTTAGGTACCAATCTGGTCCCATAAAACTCTCTGTATGGGGCAGTGTGGCAAAGTGCTCAGGGAGATGCTGAATCTTCCAGTTCTAGAACTTGTTTTCAGCTGGGAAGAATGTCCACCAGTCAACACACAAGATGTAGCTTCCTTATTTGTCTCATGAGTTGGACTTTCAAATCCCTCCAGGTATAATTACCTGAGAAGTAGGCTCTTTCTGCTTAATTATGTAGGATTCCCTGCTAACACAAAATGACTGCTTTTGCCCAGGTGATGTGAATGATAGAACAAAGTTTCAAAGACACCAAACACAGGCAAATAGGAGACTTCATTTTACTGCCTATCAGTGAGTGCTAAAGTTAACAATGGAGTAAGACATTTTCACTTAATTCATCTTGAATACTTCAATGTGTATTCAAGACATAATCTCATTCTGAGCACAGTTGTGTGTTTCTGTTCAAAGTCCCTTTCAGAAGGCATTTTTCTTTTTTTTTTTTGGTGCTACTTTCTCAGATATTACTCCTGAATATATTAAACAAATAGGCAAAACAAAAATACTAATGACTTTACAAATGAAAAATTTGTGACCCCACTATGTAACTCAATGACTTCATTTTAATCTCCATATTCATATGTAATTTACACAGAGAAGACAATACCAAACTATTCTTTTGTGCTTTATTTGCATCTTAAATATTTTCCTCTGTGGTACTATAAAGTCATTTTAATCATTCTACAGTGTTATATCATGTTCCCTTACAGATGTTTATTCAAATTGTCCCCAGATATTGAACATTTATGTTTCCAAAGATGAACTTTCAGAGAAAATCTGCACTGAATAAATGCATGCGTATGATTTTATTTTCCTTCTGTTTTTTTTGACTCACTTCCTTGGATAAAATTTATAGAAAGAGAATCACTATCTATTTTCATGAACTTTGTTATAATAATTTGCCATGTGGTTAGGTCAATTTACGATGAATGAATGAAGGAATGAATATTGGGCCACTAAAAATTCACTGGGATTTGGTGTTACAATTTGTAAAATTTAGGTTTCAGAGAGTATCTCACTCTTGCTTAATTTCCATATATTGGTTTCTCTCCAAGCTTTTTATCTTCTTTCTAGCAAAAGAGACCTGGCTGTTCCCAAGTTAATCAAGGACGGTGTTTCCCTGGCTTTAAAGCATGTACAATCATTTCTGTAAGTGGTAAGGATTCCTGTAGATAGTTCTTCTATTAGCCAAACACACAAAAAAAAGGCATAATCTTATCCAGTAAAATGGTGCTGTCAGTCTCTGTAAAACCCAGAGCTACCTTTCCTCAAATGAAAAAAAATTTTTGCCTAATTGTTTTTTTTCCTTACATTTGAGAGTCCAGCTCTGCTGTCTGCTAACAGTCCAGTGGAAAGTTTTTAGTCTTAGCAGCACAGGCTGTAGGCCACTGTATCCTGGAAACCATACCTTCCTTTGGGGGCCTGTGATCTCCTTTCTTCCTATTTCTGCCCATCTACTTGTCCATCTGTTCTTTAGGGTCCTTGCTTGCCTCTGTCTCTTCTCACTTGGCCATCAGATACAGAATGTTCTTGGCTCCTAGTCTTAGATGCTCTTGTCCTCTTCCATGCTCCCTGGACAATCTCAACTCCATCAGAGACTCCCATCACTGTCTATGTCATGACTCTTAAACTTAGATCTTCATCCCAAACCTCTGTGTGCCAGACACATGGATCTGAGTGTCAGTATAGGAACGCACATCTGACTGTTTCGAGTACAACATAGCTGACACGAACGTGGCCATTTTCCTCCTCTTGCAATCCTCCCAAACCTGGTCCTCTTTCAGCATTTCCATGCTAACACAGGGCGCATTCATTTGCTCCTTTGGGCTGACCAGGAACTGAGCAGTACCTGTAATGCCTAGCTCCACACTTATGTGTCATATCAAGTTCTGCTGACTCCACCTCCTGAGCACCTCTTGACTTCACTCACTTCTCACCAGCTGGCCGCCATGTTAATACATACAAGCCAGTCTTTCCATCTCTATGTAGCCTCACCTCTCATCACTGCTCAGTCCTATTTTCTTCACTGAAGCAGATGGCTTCCTTTGCTTAAAGGCCTCCGTGACTTCGCATTACTCTTAGGATGATGACAGAAACTGTCACCGTGGCCCATGAGGCCCCACGTGGTTTCACTCTGGCTTCGCCTCATTCCATGCCCCAGCCCTATATGGCTCTTCTCTACGTCGCTCACAAGTTCCATGCTCCCTCTGACCACGGGGCCTTTGTGCATGCTCTACTCCCTGTTTGGCACAGCTCCCCTGTCCCTCTGGGATGCTGGTGGGGGACACTGTTCACTTTATTCCAACTAAACCATTCATTCCCTCAACTACCTTGGCTGCCATCATCTGACAGCTGGGCCTTGCCCCATGGGTTGTTCTTAACAGGAGGGGAGCAGTCTTGTGTGAGGCTATCACTGGTTGATGTGGGGCTACATAGTCCCAGCCCTTTGCCATCACTTTTCCCTCTGCCTGAGGCAGCTGCCTTGACTCAGAAGCTGTCCCAAGAGCGCACGCCAATGTGCCCTGCATCAGATCCACAGCTCAGAGCTTCATTCCCAGGGATCTGAGCCGCAGTCCTTCTATGTATCCTTTAGGTCTTGGCTCTTACCACACACCCCAAGGGCACCTTCCCTGACCTGTCTGAAACTGTACATTCACTAGTGTTATTAATTAATGTTCTAACTAATGCATGTCTTCCCGACTAAACTTAAAACTTTTTAAAAGCAGGAGTTCACCAAATACCCAGCTCTAGGTGTAGGGCTTGGCACACAGAAGGTGCTTATTAAACACAGGAGATTCTTGTTATTCTTGGAAGTCATGTCTTTTCTATAGTGTCACTGTGAACACGAAATTAGTAAATATGGAACCATTGCTCCTTAAGAAAATACAATGTTAGGGTCTTTTGAGCCTCTGAACACAACATTGTGGTCAATTGGTCCTGTGTGTTTCTGTTTGAAGATCCCTTATTTGATCAACACTGTTGATTCATTAACATTGAACTCACAGCCAACAGCACTGTAACTCATGTCTGAACAAAGCTTATGCATTTTCCCCATAAGGTGCATCTCAGCCTTCTTGTACTTGGGGACACTAGACAACACTGCAGCCCTATGTTGGGGGTCACCTTAAATAGTGAAATCACCAACACAAAACATGAAAATTCAAACATGGCACTAAGAGACTGCTAGAAAGATACCTGCTTGCAGTATGAGAGCTGAAACAAGAAGGCAAAGTGTCGTGTTGCTTGGCCATAGCTGGGAAGGTGCTTTTTGGGAGACTCAGTATTTTCACCATCCTTTGCATGTCTGTAAATGATTGCTATAGTGCTGAGAGTGTTGATTTTGGGGTTATAGATAAACTTGACATGTAGGCAAATTTGCAGATATGGAATCTGTGGATAATGAAGATCAACTGTATTTGTTTAGTGAGCAAAAGTGATAAATTATTTAAAAGGCCACAAATAATTCCTCTCCTTCTAGTGCTGCCTGAGTAGTGACCTTCTATGCTCACTTTGAGCTGGCTGGTCTCAGAAGTTGGTTTGGCCAGTGAGACAATAGCGAACATAAAACAGGCAGAAGCTTGGAGAGTTTATGCATTGAAGCCCATTCTCTTGGTGTTTTCTGGAATTCTGCAGTTACCACCATGTGAGTGAACCCAGGCTTGCTTGTTGAATGATGACATGTGACCAACACATGTCCATCTTCTTGATCCATCTGATAATGTGCTAACCTCCTGATATGCAAATGAGTTCATCCTAGATTGGCCATCCCAGATTGAACTGGCCTGGACCAGAAGACCCACTATCAACCCACAGAACCAAGAGAAGCAAAACATGTGTAGGACAAATTCCTCTAACCTACTTAGCCTGGGATGATTTTTATCCATTGATAGATAATACTTCTTGCCAATTACTCATGTGAACATCTGGGCCAACTAGGAAGGATAGAAGTTTATGTGAATGTGTAGCATAAGTTATGGAAACAGTTACAGAGTCCTAAGCTTATTCAATCAAGGCTTTTTCACTTAGTAAGTAGAGTCCTGACCCTCACTACTCTTGAGTAAAGACAAGAAAGTGAAGCAAAGTGGGTAGAGAAAGAAATGGTTGCTAGCTTGGGGAAACTATAAATACCTCAACTAAAGAATTGCTTTGATGGATATTCTCGAGCCAATACAACAGTCCATACGGAGTGCTGAGTCTAGCTTGAGTGAAAGACCTAGGGTGACGCTTTCTTCCACATTTTTACAACATCTGGCTCATCTATAGACTGACAAATCTCTTTCTATGACAGGCTATTTGCTGACACATTTGCTTTTATGTTCATAGTCTTCACATTTAGATTTCTTAATGCCGTGCTTAAAAGTACTTTCAAAATCCCCAAATATCATTTATCTCAGGCAGCAGTACATCTCCAGGAGAAAGAAATCTTTGCATCAAAAATCAGAATAGCAATTAAAAGCACAGAGGTCTATTGGGGTAAAAGTAAACTGAATTGGGAATGGAATGCAAGACAAACTTTTCAAAAAACCAAGAGCTAGTCATTTAGTAAACCAACAAAGTTATTTTTTAAAAGCTCTCCCTTTCAAATGCTTCCACTTTATTTATTTATTTTTAATGCTTCAGTGACTAAAAATGGCAAAAACATTTTATTTATGTAAAAAGAAATCACTTGTATGCAAAGTTGCAGCTGCTTCTTATAGGTATACAAATGAATAAAAGCCTGGGAACATGTTGATTTTTTTTTCTCTCTCTTTTTTTAATGGAAATCTTGATTTGCTCTTTACTGTTGACTCAAGAATCGTTCATTCAGTGGTATTTTGGAGTTTCAACTGGATTAACTGCAAGAAGTGAAATACCAAGAAGACATCCATATCCTGGCTGTGTCTCTTAGATGTAGTTAGCTCTTAGGCTTTTGAGAATTGTGACTCTCTTGACTAAGCCAGAAAATAAAAATTGTGATGATGATAATGACAATAATTATTAATAGTACATTTCTAATAAGTTATTATTTAATATTATTGGCATACTTTCCCCAATCCTTACACCTTTATTTTTGAAATAAGCATTTTTTCCTTACATAATAATATTCAAAAATAGAAAAAAGACTTAAATTGTTTAGAGAAAATACCAGAAAATATTCTTCAATTAACTGTTTTTGGTGACTCAGAATAAAAAATAAATAAGCGAAATAAAGAACCTCATTGTGCAGACTAAAATGATGCTCTTATCTTTGAAAAGTAAAAGTAATCACTTAGTTTTTAGAGCCTTGCGCAGGCTTGTTTATTTTTTGTTTGAAGCTAGTAAGCCACCTCTGGAGGCAACTGTGGTGGGGATTGAAAGACCATAAACAGGCCTAGGACCAAGATGGAGTCCTGGGCAGAACCTTGTCTCTGAGATCCTGCCCTGAGGAGGAATGGTCTGGGCATAGTGGGTTCAAGAGGAAGTTGTGTTGCTTGGAAGAGGCGTTTGCCTGTGCTCTGATCAACAATCTTAGGCAGTTCTTAACCAAGAGTGGCAATGCCTCCCCAGGTGACAATTGGCAATGTCTGAACACATTTTTGAGTATCACAATTGGGCAGGGTACCATTGGCATCCAGTGGATAGAGGCAAGGAAGGCTGCTAAATATCTCACAAGGCACAGGGTAGCTCTCACATATTATCACAAATTATTTGGCTCTCAAATGTCCATTGTGCTGAGGCTGAGAAACTCTAGTTTAGGGAGACTGTGCTTGGAATTGCTACAAAGGCTCTTGCTTTTAGAAAACACCTGGACACGTTGGTGTGTTGGTGAACGGTAGTGTGTGTAATGGTGTAATGGGTATAACCCCAGAGTATTTTGTCAACGAGGAAATAGGATCCCAGAGAAAGTCAGCATAGCCAAGGCTAGAACTTAGGTCTTCAAATAAGAGCAGGTGACCCAGGAAACTAAATTTCCAGTTCTTGTATGTAGCTTTCACTAGATGGACTCTGGAGTTTTTGCAACAGGCGTGGCTACCAAGGCGTGGCTACCAAAGTCTTCCAAGGAATGAGTGAGCACAAACCTGTGCCACATAGTGGGAAAGGACTAGGACGTAGAGACCCAAACCCCTATTTGGAGTCTTCCTGCAGTGGGACCTTGGCCTTGTCACTAACCTGTTGGAGTCAGTTTGTTCACTTAAATGAGAGCATCTCATTGCATTATTTCTAAGGTTCTATCCACTTGCAAATTCGAAGTCTCTTAAAAATGCATTAGTTTTCTGCCTTGCCTGGAAAGGATTTTAGGTGGCTGATTCTCTGATTTGCATATCCCTTTTCCAGAGTCGCCCAGCAATTGTTACCAAGTTGCTACCAACAAACTCTTCCTGAAATATTTTCTCATTGTGCCTTCTCAGCCATATTGGGAAAGATGGGAGTGTTAGATTCATCTTATAGTCAACAAACAATCAGAGCACAAGTCCACAGGGCTCATAAGTGCTTGAGGTGTCTGTTCCCCGATGGGCTATGCCAAGTGGGATGCCTACAGTGGTCCTCACCGAACTTCCTGGGAAACAAGCATTAGATCAACACTAGTTGCTTCCTGTACACCTGCATTGGGCAGTCTCTAGGAAACAGAGTCAGTGCTAAACATGCTCATGTTTAGGGAACCATGGATCTGGGAGTGGATTCTCCAATGCTGAAAATTTAAAAGGACCATTCGGACTTAGGCAACATTCACATAACATCCCTTGCACACTGGCACAGACATCTCAGAGTGCTTGGAAGCTTTGTTTGCAGTGGACATCGTCAGAAGGAATCTTCCTCTGAACACGCAGCTGGCTTGTTATCTGAGTGTCTTTCAAGGGGGGCATTTGACTGCTGTCTGCAACCTTCAGACTGGATGCCAGGATGTGCACAGACAGTGATGGAGGCAGCCACTGTGGGCCCTGACAGCCCCCTAATTCAGTGGTGCAGAATTAGACAGCATGGGGGCAAAAATTCAACTGACTTAGGCTGGGAGAAAGGATGTGCCAATGGCAGGCACTGGTCCGGGCACTTTTGGCTTCCTGGAAATGATTACTCACATTCCAGCTAATCCAGCTGAAGATGAAGGTTGAGCGCCTTTCCAAAGACAGGGCTGGAGATTTTCTTTCATTCCTGCAGCAAGTTTTTTGTTCCTTTTGCCTGGATTTGCCTGTGGTTTCCTTCAGGGCCAGAATCTCAATTTTATCAACCTCTGAAATAGTGCCTGACTTGTACTAGGCATCCCAAGCTTCAAGTAACAGAAAGGATGAGTTTCTCTGTTATAATGAATGTTTTGTAAGTCTTACCCTGTACCAGATATTGGCTTGAGCACTTTGCATGGAGTCATTTGTTCAATTCTCAGAGCCCCGGGGGAGTCTGAAAGTTATTATCACTGACTCATTGATGAGGACACTGAAGCTCTGAGAGGTTAAGGGACCTGCCCAGGTGTTGGAGCCAGGTGTTGTTAGAGGCAAGATTTGGAACCCAGTGCTCTTGAAAGAAAATCAGGGTGTTGTAAGGAGTTCCGTGTTTCACTAGCTCCTGGGAAGTCGTGGTGTCTAATCTCCACCTGGCTGGCTCTGCCTCTGTCTTCTCCCTCTGCCCAAAGTCCCATTTTCATGACAATTAAAGAACTTTATGATTCCCAAATCCTGATCCATGCCCAGCTCAGACAATGCTCAGACAATGAGTACTGAGGCGTGTGCTCCTCCTTTCTGAGACATCTGCCTCCACACCTTTTCTGGAATTATCTCCTCCACTTCCGGTCTTTCTCAACATCAGACATCCTCCCCCACCCTCTGGGTATATGAAATGTCCTCTCTTTTTGCAATTTTAACCTCTCTCACCAAATCTTTCTCTTGGCAGCTGGACACATGCAAGTTATTCCCATTCCACAAACAAACAAACAAACAAACAGCAGTCAGGGGAAACTACCCTTGTTTTTTCTGTCACCTCCTGCATTTACTTTGTTTCTGGCATCTCTATAGGGGCCAGACTTCCAAAATGACAATCTTACTCTTTTCCTCTGTGGACTCCCTCCTGTCCACTCCACGCCCCACTGCAGGAGTTTCCTTATGCAACTTTTTACTTATTTGCTTATTGAGTGCTGGTCTATTTTTACTAGAACATAAGCATCGTGGTTGGACATTTTTCTCCCCCTTCTCCTAATCTCCAGTAGCTAGAACAGTGTAGGCACTGTGGACGCTTAGCTAATATGATTTGGAATAAATGGATGACGGGCAGTTTGACATCTGATGTCACGAGGAATAATTTTTTAAAAAAGTGATCTTCTCAGGACTGTCAGAAATGGTAGCACCTGGACTCTGTAGTTCCCTGGAATAGACCCACTTTCCATGTTTTCCTTCTTTAAGTCACCTACACACATGAGACATTTGGCATTGCCTAAGCTCTTAGACCCAATCATCAACCTAGGACACACTAAGGCAGCCGAAGGGTCAGGAAACAATGTCCGTTTCTTCTCCCAGCTTCAGCTTTGCTTCCACTTGGTTTCATGCTGAGGGGAAACCAGCTGTGAATCAACTTTGGGTATTCAAGATGTCGTAAGTAGGATTGTGTCCCTATTCAAAAAATATGTTCAAATCCTAAGCCCTCTAACCTGCAAATGTGGCCTTAGTTGGAAACAAGATCCTGTAGATGTTATGCTGAATTTGGGTGAGGTTCTGCTGAATTGGGGTGGGCCCTCCATCAATGATCGGTGTCCTTACAAGAAGAGAGAAATTTAGGCAGAGACGCAGAGTCACATAGGGAAAAGGCCACGTGACGATACAGACAGAGGTTGGAGTGATGAGTCTACAGGCCAGGGGATGCTGAGAATTGCTGGCAGACTCCAGAAGCTGGGAGAGAGACCTGGAGCTGATTCTTTTCCAGAGCCCTCAGAAGGAGCATGGCCTTGTCGACACTTCGATTTCAGACTTCTAGCCTCTAGACTGAGAGATAATAAATTTTACTGTTTTAAGCCACCCAGTTTGTAGGGCTTTGTTTACGGCAGCCCCAGGAAACTAACGCACAAGGCAAACAGTCTCGGAGTGTTCCTGTCCCTTCAGCCAGTCCTTGCAGCTCAGGAAATTCGTGACTGAAATAAATCCGGGCACGAACTGGCCAGCTCAGCACTGCTAGACAAAGGGTGTCAGTGCAGTGAGGCAGATAATTCTTCACTCCCGCAGAGAGAGAGAGATGTGACAGGAGGTGGCTCTGGGAGCCTCGGGCCTGAGCTCTGCAGGACAGACCTGGGGCTTCCTGGTCTGGGACACTGGGATGCCCAGAATCCAGGCAACTAGAAGTGAGGACCTGAGCAGGCTTCCAGGTCAGACAAAACCCTCTGGAAGTCGTAAGCTGACTCAAGAGATGGCCCCGAAGTGAACCAGAACATCAGAGTTCTCTGCTTCAGTAAAGGCCAGGAAGCCAGCGATATCATCGGCTCACTTTTGGTGTTGGATTAACCAAGCCTCTGTGTGCGCCCTTTTGAAGGAGATCCTACCTGTAATGACCTAATAAATATTCATCTTTTCTGTTAAAACTTTAAATTTTATGAGGAAAAGGACTGCTTCTCACTTTTTCACTGTTTACTCAACATCCAATACACAGTAGGTGCTCTGAAATGTATGTATAATTGGGTTGAATTGATCAGAAGTGTTTATTTACGGTTATATATTCTTAAGTAATTAAAAAAGGAGCCTGGCTATTGTTCATAAATCTGGTTTGTAGTACATGAAATAAAAATTTAAGAAGTTCTTAGGTGTCGAAAATTGTAGGAAGAAAGTAGCCTAAAAGCAAAACAATTAAAAGCCCATAGAACTGTAAAATACAAAGAGTGAACCCTAAAGTATACTGTGGACTTTAGTGAATAATAAAGTATCAGTAGTGAGTGATCATTGTAACAAATGTTCCACACTAATGCAAGGTGGTAATAATAGGGGAAACTGAGGGGGAGAAGGGAGAAGAGGGGTTTTTTGAGACCTCACTGTACTTTCTGCTCAATTTTTCTATAAACATAAAACTGCTTTAAAAATGAAAGTTTAAGCCGGGCTCGGTGGCTCAGCCTGTAATCCTGCGCTTTGGAAGGCTGAGGTGAGTGGATTGCCTGAGCCCGCGGGTTCGAGACCCGCCTGGGCAACTTGGCGAGACCTCATCTCTACAATAAATCAAAAAAATCAGCCAGGTGTGGTAGCGTGCGCCTGTAATTCCGGCTACTCGGAAGGCTGAGGTGGAAGGATCACCGGAGCCCAGCAGGTCGAGGCTGCGGTGGCCGGGAGCGGCCACTGCACTCCAGTCTGGGCGACAGTGAGACTCCAACTCAAAAATAAATAAATAAATAAATAAAAGTTTATTGTTTTTTTCAAATTGAGACATACACACACAAAAATCTCATTTTCTGATGTTTCTGAAGACTTTCACCCACTTTCCAGGATTAGTAGCCAGACATCCCCCATGCCCTCCACCCTGATTGCTAAGGAGTTTATATGACATTGGCTGGGGAGGGGTTACTTGGAATGACTTTGCTTGTACCACCCCATACACCATTTGACAACTTTTGTAATATTAGCTTTTACCCATATTCATTCCATGGGATCAGCTTTTATCTGCAGAAGCCCAGGTACCAAAGGATCAAGATGAAGTTGGTAATAGATTACATAATTAATGCCCCAAATCTTGTGTCATTATTTCTGACACATATATTGTTGGCTTTGATGCTGCAGACAAATCCTGTATAATTTCAAGATCTTCTGGACACAACCTTTTGTATAATTTTATGCAACCACTTAAATCTTTATTTCAACTAGACAGCAGTGTTCTGGCCAGCACCATGGTTTATAGTTTGATTCTTAACTCTTTCTTTTGGGAGAAATCTAGAAACTTGACCTGGCAAACCTGAGATGATAAATATGATATTCGTGACATAATAATATTCATAGGCACCCCTCTGGAAAAGTCCATCAAAGAGAATGCTGAGGACGGAAGCAGCAAACATTTGTTTTTTGGGACCTTTTCTAGATTTTTGAGATGGAAAATCAAGTAACGATTCCAATGAAGAAAAAGAGAGAGCCTGGGTTGTGATTGAACTTAGTCATGAAAGTCAAACTGAGCTATATAGAAACAAATGGGGGGGGGCGGCAGAGGGAGAGAGAGAGAGAGAGATCACTTGTTGGCTAGTTGTTTGTTTTTAAACATGCTTCTCTAAGACTAAAATACACATATTGTGCCTTCAGGACCCTTGAGGATGTGTGAGCCCTTGGGCAATTATTTTTGTAGGAACTTTGTCTACATAAACAATTTGATTATAAAATGTGAGTTCAGATGAGATGTAGCAATTTACTGATGAAGATGTAGAACAAGGGACAGATACCATAAATTTGTTTATTGTCCAGTCAATTGATGCATTCACAGAGTTCAGGCATCATTAATTCTGGAAACCACCTTTTTGTGTTCTTTATTATTCAATAGCCATTCCTGGCTGATTTTGTATCTTCCACCGTGAGCAACAGGTAGCAACACTGGTTTTATTCACAATGCCATGGCTTTTTGTAAACTATTCACGTTGAAACAATACAGATATTCTTGCCTCTACAGATCCTAGTGCCATTTATTTAATGCTGGTTTCATCCACCTCCATGCTGTCCTTGAATACTGGTTTCCGACGATTCTCTCAAAGGTTGTGCTTCATTGGTGACCACAAGTACAATCTTATCAAAGTATGTGGGAAAATGGGAATGATGATTCACTTACTGGTAGTGAATCATGCTAAATCTACCATTTTGAATTTGATTCTGTCAACATAGAACAACATATCCTTCCACCATGTAGACTTTTGAACTCTTGAGGCCATAGTTACTGTACTCCCAGCATGGGATCTCTTTCAATAATGGCACCCTGCCTTTCACATAGGGGGAAGCATAGGGAAGATGGTAAGAACCCATGGGTGGAGACACAAGAGCAGTCTGTTTGTGCAAAGACTGTTTACTTCTCATCTAGCACGACTTGACTCTAACCTGCGAGAGCAGGACGTTAACACATGGACACAGGCAAGAAAGGACATTGATGGAAGGGCCAGTTGGCAGCAGGAGGTAGGTATGGTCAACTCCAGCCTCCACAGAGCTGCAGAGAGGATGGTGACCCCCTGTGTGCCAGCAGCAGACTGTGAGGAGGACAGGATCAAGGACATCTGGCACCACCCAGCTGCCCTTGAGTGCTGTACACAGCAGGTGGCACTACTGTTGGAACATGATGAAAGCCACCACTTATGTCCACCCACCAGGTCCAAGGGTGGGCAAGGATCTCTTAGCAGTCAGAGCCCAAACTCAGCATGTGTCTGACACGAGTGTTAGTCACTCTAAAACTTGTCAGAAGTATTCTGGAGGCCCAGTCTCATGCATTCTCATGAAATAAATACCAGGACAACCAATGGGAGCCATCTCCTTGCTAGGCTGTTCTACTACATGATCCCATTGACATGGATCTTGGAGTTCCTTGGGGCATCTGTTTGACTCCACACATGGGATAAAGGGCTGAAGAGTGCCCCAAAGGGGAGAAATGGATACTGAGGTCTGTTTCAAGGAAGATACTCCAAAGTGTGTGGCCTCTGAGGCACAAAGTCCAGGGGGCTTCACTTGCTTTGGACAGAGTGCATACTGCCTGTCTTCAATAAGATTATAAATGCAAGTCTTTATATGATGACTTTTCTCCCTAATATCCTGACCCACTACCCTTTATCTGACTCATGTGTCACCATGTCTGTTCTCTCAAAATGTATACTGTTTCACACCTTTTCATCGCAAATATTACAAGTGAATTCTCTTCTCCCAGAAAACCTCTCTCCTTCTGGCGAATATTTTTCAATCTTCAACATCCAGCATATGTATTACTTACCTCCTTCATCAAGGATCTAGAACTTTCCATCTGCCCACTCCCCCGCCCATCAGAGCATCCATTCTTTCACTTATCCAGACAGTGAGTACTTGTTAGTGAGCATCTGTCCTATACCAAACACTGTTCCAGGCATTGTGGTGACAGCAGTGAACAAAAACAGACCCCACAGAGCCAACCATCATATAGAATCTCTCTGGGCACTACTTTTTCTATTTCTACTTATCTTCTTATGTTAAAATGGTCTCTATTTGTCAACAAACTTTTTCTATAAAGGGCCAGAAGTTAAATATTGTAGACATTGTGAGACGTATGGTCTCTGTTACAGCTACTTAGCTCTGTTGATGTAGCACAAAAGCAGCCATAGACAATATGTAAACAAGTAAAAGTGACTGCATGTTTATTCACTTGTTGAATGAATGAATGGATATAATTCATTAAACTGGAAGGTGCTGAAAGGCAGGACCTCACTTACTCTGTGATCTGCTCAGAGAACATGTTAGGGAATGCACGTTGAATAGATGAGTGAATGATTGGAAAACTTTCTGCCTGTCCCCCTGGACTTTCTCCTAGGTAGGGCCTCTGGGGTGGGGGGTGGGCAGGAATGGGCAGATCTGGGCCAGCCTGTTTATCCTGTCCCGTTTCAGCGGCCTTCTCAGCAGCCAGAGTTTCACTTGAGGAACCAATAACGGATTCCAGGCAGCCATGCCCCAACTGCGCCTGTCCTGACTCGCTCAGCGACAGCCTGTTACTATCTTGCAAGGCGGCGGCTCCTTCTCAAGAAACTCAGCAGCGGAAATGACCATTAAAGTTAGATATGACTGACTGTCAGAGGGAAGTAACAACAACAGGAGCCCCAACTGCCACCATCAAACCATCTGTCAGCACCGGCCTGTTGGGTCTCTCAGGGCACTCTTTCCTGAGCCGGGGTCAGCGGATTGGCTCGGACAGGCAGGGCTCTGGCGTTTGGTGGGGTCTGTCAGCTGAAAGGCAGAGGTGAAGCTGTTGTCACTTTGGAAACTGGGGCATGACAAGTGCGGCTGGATAAAGACAAGAGGAGGAAGGGAGGGTGGGGGAGCTGGACTGGGAGATGGTGGGGCCTTGGCTGCTGGGGCCTCACACAGAAAGGAAGCAGCTCCTCTCTCTGTTTCATGTCAACTTTGCTGTCATTGGATGGTCGGTAAGATTTCAAACAGATAAACGCCCCTTTGGGAAGCTGGAATGCCTTGGCAGACAATTTTAGGCCTTGATCTGATTGATAAATCCTTTGTGACAAGAGGGGATGAGAGAGGCCCCCGGTTCGGTACATATAAATAGGAAATTAGCTGGCAAAGTTGTCAAAGATAATTAACTTTCCGATTCTGCGGGTCTATTCAGGTTGACATCCTGAAATTATTTAGAAATGCACATGTCAACGCTCTGACAGAATTTGGGGCTGATCAGATAAACAGATTTGGAGATGCTTGATTGTAAAATGATGTAAGCGCTTAGCTGGTGTTTTATCACTGTGTGCTTCTGTGAGCTGCAGTAGTTGTTGTAGGGAGAAGGTTTTGTTGTGTGGGGTGGGGCGTGTGGGGATGGGGAGATTGAATTGGATGTGCAAGGTACACCAGCCACATTTGCGTTCTTCCTTCTTTTACTCTCAATGAGTTGAGAAATTTCTAGCCTTCAATTTCCCCGCCGTTAACCTTGGATTCAACCCCAAGATTCTTTCGCTAGTTTCAACCTCTAGTAGAAAGGGAAGTATTCTGAAGGATTAGGCAGAAGGTATCCTCTATCAAACTCAGTGTTGGTAAAGGATGTGTTGTGTGCAAAATCATCCAGGGTCCCTGCTGTTCCTGATTTGTCATCCCTTTGGGTAAATCACCAGGTCTGATATGCTGTTAAGATGGGAGGAAGCCTGCTTTGGCATTTCTATCTTGTTACTGAGAATTGCCTCATTAAAAGCAGATCAGTTTAGAGCCAAACTCTTCCAAGGAAGAAACATCCTTCCTCCAGGGTGACTGATGATGACTGAGCACCTTGTCATTGACTGAGCACCTACTGTGTGACAGAGGGCAAGTTGAACACCGTATCATATCATTTTCTTGTTTTAGTCCCTATAATTTTCATATAAGATGTGTCTTTCTCATTTTGCCCATGAGAAAACAGATGCTTGGAGAGATTAAATCAGCTAGTGGAGGTAACCCAGTTATTAAAGGGTGACATTTGATTTTGAACTTAGGTTTGATTGTCTTCCCCTTCCCCCTCAAAACACTATATTCTAGTTAATAGGCTAATAGACTTGTAAAAAGAAGGGATTTTGGAAATCACCTAGTCCATAGTTCAGCAACCTATGACTCACAAACCGAATCCAGCCCACTACCTGCTTTTGAGTGGCCCATGAGATAAAAATGTTTTTACATTTTAAATGAACAGAAATTTTTTTTTTAATAAATCATGACGTGAAAACTACACGAAATTCAAATATAAATGTTCATAAATAAACTTTTATTGGAACACAGCATTTTTCATTAATTTATGTATTGTCTACAGTTGCTTTTGGGCTACCATTGGTGGAGTTGCTTAGCTATGACAGACTGTGTGGCCTTCAAAGCTGAAAACATTTCCTCTCTGGTCCTTCACAGAAAACATTTGCTGACTCCTGGTTTAGTTCCGTGTTTCAGTGAGAGGTTATTGAGCTTGGAGTGTAACACTTAGCAAAGCTCTCAATAGGCATCACTTAATTTCTCCTATCAACTTCTCAAAGTCGGTACTAATAGCTATTCTTTTACAAGGGTTCAAAGAGGTTCAGGAAGCTAGTTGGCTAACAGCAGAGCCAGGATTCAGGGTCAGCCCTGCCTGGTGTCTCACTCAAATCACATGCTCCAAATATCCTCATTATGTGGCTGTTTTACTATGATTCCAAATGACCAGGATTTGACCGGATGCTTGGGGCACATAATGGTGATTATCATTATGGTGGGAAGAATAATACCCTCAAAGATATCTATGTCCTATCCCCAGAATCCATGAAACCTTGACTTCACATGGCAAAGGAGATTTTGCAGATATGATAAGGATTTTGAAATGGGAAGATGATACTGATAATTCAAGTGGGCCCAAAGACAATGATCTATATAGGAGGAAGGCAAGACGTTCAAAGGAGAAAGAGATAGAATGACGGAAGCAGAGGCTAGAGTGATGCGAAGCCAGAAGCCAAGGAATATAGGTATCCTTTAGAGGTTAGAAAAGACAAACGAATTTCCCTCTGACTACCAGAACTGCAAAGGACCATATTTGGGTTGCTTTGTGTCACTAAACTTGTAGTAATATGTTATAGTGCAGCCGTAGGACACTGATACATCTACCAATCCTTGTCTTCAAACGGCTCATAGTCTGGTAAGAGACTCATTCATCAACTGAAGTAACTTTCAAAGAAACATCTATGCTGTAGGTGTTAAAATAAAGTTAGGCAACATGCTGGGAGCAAGATCAGTCTCAAAACCCTTCCTATAAAAGAAGGTGAGGGGAATTGCAATACTGCTGAGCTAACATTCTAAATGAAGTCTCTTCTTCATTCCAGTTTCTGGGGCGGGGTTCTGACATTTTCTGGGATCAGCCACAGAGCATAAGGAAACCAAAGACAAGAATCAGAATTTTCTCCAAGTGTGTCATGTTGCAGCCTCCATGACTTGTACTGTGCATCTCGAGTTACACTCAGGCTTCTTGGCATGTAACGTGCCTTTGACATTGTACTCCTAAGCAGGTTTGCTTCTCCTGGTTGCCGAGGAGCTGGACTTTTGCAAAAGGGAAATCACAGTCTTGCCTGCACTTTATTAGCATTGTGACCATTTGCAAATTAATTTGGAAGGCAATATAATTTACCTCTTGTATAGAATTCAGTTTTGATTACTGCCGTGCCACTGAAGTGCCAGCTTTCCCGAAAGCACTTATTATAAGAAATTAAGACACCTTTCTCCCTCATCCAAATAAAATAAACAAATGGCTATGGGATGCAATCAAGTTTTTTTTAAAAAAGTATCATTTAATCCAAGGAATGTAATTATTTGAGTGAAACTGGAGAGGAAAACCCAACCTAGGGTCTGAATGTTGACACGAAATTTTGAAGACTGTTTTCACTCATCACTGACTTTTAATAGCTCTTTGTGGAGAGTAATTTGCTGCATAAACCTTGTTCATGTGAGACTGGTTATTTCAAAATCATGTCGAATCCCAGGCAAGAGTCGTTCCCCACACCATTGTTGGAGGATCCCAACACTTTTGAGTAGATATCTTAGAAGTAGTTTACCCACACATTGCCATGACTCTTGTTCTTTGATGGTGGCCAGAATGGTTTTATTGGGTGGGTTGTGCTTTGCTCAAAATGTGATTGTGAAGAGAGTAGAAATGTTAGTGGCTATGTGTACCATTTATGAGCCTCTCTGTGTACCCTGTACATGTGTTTGCAGCATGATTCATGGATTTGAGGGAATGGCCCTAATTTTCAATGCTGAACTGTGTGCCCTGAGTCGTGTTTCAGCAGTTAAGGTCATTTCCACATATACCCTTGAAACTTAACACATTGGTGTACACCACTGCCAGCCCCCGCAGTTTTTGTGAGTGTTTTCTCTGACTGCAGGAGTCCACTCTGCCTGCATTTTGGAGCAAGCAGGGAATGTTTAGGAATTAGTGGTTTTCAATCAATAACTCATGTGAATTGGTGGATAGATACAGTCATACTGCTCCTGGAGTGGGAGTGAGGAGTATGTTTGTTCTCTGGTCCTCAACTTCCCTGGCAACAGCCCCAGTTGCCCGTGGTGGTAACTGGCTTGAAAATTAACCTTTCCATGGTTTCCTTCTCTTGTTTATTGTATACTCCAACTTCTCACTGGTTTTTACTGAAACCATCTCCCAAGAAAACAACTTGCTCCCATATCCTTGTCTTTCTGGAGGGAAAATCAAAACAATCACCATGCAAGTGTGTTTGCTTGCTTACTCATGAAATACTTGTTGGGAGCCTGTTCAGAGCTGGCAGCAGAGAGCCAGGTAAGATTCCTGCCTGCAGAAGGGTTCACCCTGGTGAGAAGACAGATCTTAAACCAGCAAACAGTTATGAAAAGGACAGCTTTGGATTGTGTCTATGTACCCTGGTGGAAATAAACAAGGTGATAGGAAAGAGTGATGGGAGAATATTTATACAGAGCAGTCACGAAGTGTCCTGCTGTGAGCTGGTGACTTGTGAGCTGAGGCTGGAGAATGAGGAGGAACCAGACAGGCAAAGTCTAGGGGATCACTGAAATGTTCAAGGGATACAAAAGAGGACACTGAGTCTGGAGTGCTGAGCACCAGGGGAAGATGGGGATTTGACATGAAAGTCAAGGTAAGAAAGGCAGGCAATCCAAATTATCCAGGTTCTTATGGGCTGTGTTAAGGACTACTAGTTTATTTTAAAAGGGAGCAACAATGAACATATGAGTACAGGTATCTTTTTTAATGTAATCATTTCTTTTCCTCTGGATAGATTCCTAGTAGTGGGATTGCTGGGTTGAATGGTAGTTATTTTTAGTTCTTTGAGAAATCTCCATACTGTTTTCCATAGAAGTTGAACTAGTTTATAATTCTACCAGCAGCGTATGAGTATTGTTCCCTTTTCTCAGAAACAGAGAACCAAATATTGCATGTGCTTACTCATATGTGGGAGCTGAATGGCTAACAAGATGAAAATAATAGACACTGGGGACCCTAAAAGGTAGAAGGCAGAGAAGGGTGTCAAAGATCAGAATTTACCTGTTGAGTATAACATTTGCTATCTGGGCAATGGGTCACCTGAATCCCAATCCCCACCAGCACGCAATATGTTCATGTGAAAACATGCTCTTGTACCTCCTGAATCTAAACCAAAATAAAACATTTAAAAGGAAGAAACTACTCAAGATCCACACGGAGAAATCAGACTATTTACAAGTGAATCTTACCATCTGCAATAATTAGACTGTGACTATAGTACAATGATAGCTATAGCTACTAGACTAAATAATCATCATTGATAATAAAAGCCTGATCGATGACTGAAATAATAACACAAATAAGTACAAAAGGAAAGGAAGGAAAATTTTCTGTGAATTTTCTTAGGGCACCTATTTGGCAAAATGCTTTATGGTAAATATCTGTTAATATCTCATTTAAATACTTTCAGCAACCTGTGAAGCCAGGATCATTTCTCATCCCTATTTCACAAGGCAAGAAACTGGAAGATCAAGGAGTTTGGGTAATTTACTGTTTTAGTCCATTTGTGTTGCTATAAAGGAATACCTGAAGCTGGATAATTTATAAAGAAATTTATAAAATATTTTGGGGGTCATGATTCTGATGTTTATAAAAGTTCTAGATTGGGCATCTATAATTGGCAAGAACCACAAACTGTTTCCACTCATGGCAAAAACAAAGAAAAGCTGGTATGTGCAGAGATCACATGGTGAGAGAGGAAGGAAGAGAGAGGGAGAGGCAGAGGGAGAAGGAGAGAGGGAGGAGAGGTGCCAGGCTCTTTTTAATAATCATCTATCATGGGAATTAACAGAGAACAAACTCACTTATTGTCACAAGGAAGGACAGTACCAAACCATTCATGAGGAATCCACACCCATGACTCAAACACCTCGCAGTCACCCCACCTCCAATACTGGTGATCGAATTTCAACATGAGCATTGGAGAGTACAAATATTCAAACTATAGAACTTACCTAAGGCTAAGTGGGTTACAAGAGGTTAAGTTAGGACTTAAACCAGATCTAACTGGCTCCTGAGTGAGTGCTCTTCCAATGGTTAAAACACATTGCCGTCTTCACTTTGTTAAAAAACACTGTTTAAAAGCATTCATAAGCAATGAGTTACAGGTGAGAAAATTCATCAGAGATCTTGATTTAGTAAATAAACTGAGAACTGAGTTATTAACTTAATTGCTATTTAACTCACGTGTTTCCTGTTTAATAAAAATATTTACACATTTTGATTACTCTAACTTTTCAAGCTTGGAGTCAGGCTTTTTCTCTGCTTCTATTTCCTGTGTTTAAAAATCTCAATATCTGGCGTGTGTGTGAATGGGTAGGGTACTCTGTAGATATGATGATTGGCTGCAACTGGCATGTTCTTAGGCAAAGACCAAAAACTGGACAAATGCTTATCTAAGTTATGGCTGCCAAACATTAAAAACGAAAATCTTCCCTTAGCTTGCTTGTATCACCAGGATGTTTAATTAGAAAAAAGCTTTGCCGATCAACTGTAGATAAAGTTGTTCAATAATCCCTTAACAACTCTTATCATTTGCTGGTAGAAAAAGAGGGAGAGGTGAGAATATAAACAGAGGAATATTCTTTTTTTTTTTTTTTTTTTTTACTTTCTAAACTCCCCACCTACTATTGATAAACAGTTTTTATTCTCTTAGCTTGTTTAGCTAAACAAATGGCTGTGCACTCCCAAGGAAAGCCTTTGGCTGGGATGCAGAGTGGCATAGTGGGGGCTGGTGGGGAGTCCACTAAATTCCAGGACACTCGATGAATGGATTAATATTAGTGATTCTGCTTGGATTCACTTTGCATTTAGTAGTGGTAATGTTCATTTCCATAGCTGAGATCAATCATTAACTCAGTTGATTTTAATATTTTGATTACCCTAGCCAATTAGCTCACTCATTTAAAAAATAATTGCTGAACACCTAATGTGCCAAGTACAGAGGATATAGCTGTGAGCACAGCACAGAAGGTCTCTGCTCCTACGGAGAGTCCAGTGAAACTTACAAACAAATAAAACAATCTCCAAACATCAGTATTCGCATGTTATGATGATGCCAAACACAGAGAAGTGTTAGAGACTGGGGGCATTTCTGGGGAGTCTTTAGATTGGGGGAGTGGGGGTGACAGTTGGAATCTGAGTGTGAGGATGACACCACGCACAGATGCGGGAGAAGGGCTTTTCAGAAAAGGAGAGAAGCTGGTATACAACGTCCCAAGATAGGAATGAACTTGGTGTATTTAAGGAACAAAAATAAAGCCAATGGACTGGAGTCAAGGAAGAAACCAAGGTGGAGAGAGGCAGGAGATGCTAGTGAGGTAGGGAGGGTGAAAATTTTATACGGGAGTGTGTTGAGAAGCCACTTCGGGTTTTCGACAGATGAGTGGCATTATCTGGCATTCATTTTAAAGATCATTCTGGTTCTTTAAAGGAGCAAGAGCAGAACCCAGACTACCAGTCGAGGAGCTAAGGCAGCTGTTGAGGGGAAATCACTGGGGCTGACATCATCAGGCTGTGAGGGATAAGGAGGGAACAGTGGAAGGATTTGAATGGCTTTGGAGATAACATCAACAGGACTTGCTGATGAATCAGAGGGCAGGAGGGAATGATAGGGAGTGAGAGCAAGGATGGCTTTTGGGAGATGGGCCGGGATGACAGTGTGGGTGGTGATGTCATTTCCAGGGATGAAGATCACTGAGGGGGAAGCCGGTTTAAACAAATAAACAAGCAAACAAACAAACAAATCAAGAGTTTCGTTTTGGCCTTGGGCTTTAGAAATGCAATTGGAGAAGTCATGAAGAGAATTTTGTGTGTCATTCTAGACTAGTTGCTCTCCTGTTCCAAAAGTTTAAAGAGAAAAATGAAAACCCAAACTAGTTCAAATGACTGTATAGCATCATGAGGTCCAAACTCTCCCATGAGTAATAATAATGCATGTTCTTTGGGGTTTTTTTATCCAAAGCAAGAAAAAAAATATTTATTTTTCTCTTACAGACAATGAATTTTTTTTTTTTGAGTTGGAGTCTCACTCTGTCACCCAGACTGGAGTGCAGTGGACACTCCCGACCACTGCAGCCTCAACCTGCTGGTCTCCGGCGATCCTTCCTCCTCAGCCTTCCAAGTAGCTGGAACTGCAGGCGTGCGCTACCATGCCCGGCTAATTTTTGATTTATTGTAGAGATGAGGTCTCGCCAAGTTGCCCAGGTGGGTCTCGAACCTGCGGGCTCAGGCAATTCACTCACCTCAGCCTCCCAAAGAGCGGGATTACAGTCTGAGCCACCGAGCCCAGCCAGACAATGAATTTTTAAAGAGCACTTTCACCTTGAAGTATGGGTGTGTGTGTGTGTGTGTGTGTGTGTGTGTATGTGTGTGTGTATGAGTGAAAGAAAGTGAAAGGGAGGGAAAATATCATATTCTTGTATTTTTTTCTCAGGCACTTTGCACTCATATTAGCTTTGTAAGGTTTACAGGTAACTTTTGAACTTGGTACTTATATCATTACAATTAAGTTTGTCTTCCTCTTTTAAAAGACTGCCCTACAGTGGCTTAAACACATTTGTTTGTAGTCTTACAAATTAAAAAAAAATCACAGGTAGGCAATCTAAGGCTGATATTGCAGCTTCATGAGATCCTTAAAGTTACAGGCTCTGTCTATCTTGCTAGACTGCTATTTTTAGTGTGCTACCTCACGATGCAAGAGAGCTGCTCAAGATCCAGCCATTATGCATGCATTTTGAGCCACAAGAAAATGGAAGTGAAAGGGCATATCGCTTCTTCTTAGACATCATTTTGGGAGTTAGTTGTCATACTTTGACAACTCATTATAGGTCATTGTCCCATGGCTACACCCAGATGCAAGGAAGGCTGGGAAAATGGTCTGCTAGCAAAGTGACATTTGCTAAGAAAGAAATACAATGGATTCAGCAAGTCTCTGGCAGCCTTACCTTAGTCCTACTACTGTGCTTATTATACTTGTCCAAGACCAAGTAACTTGAAACAGAAGGGTGAGGCTGAGGCTTAACTTTTATTATTATTTATTCTTGTATGTTCTGTCTTTCCTATGATCAGCTCTTCTATTATCTTTACAGTTGAGAAAATGGCTAGTTTTTTTTTCTCAAATCCCCTTTCAGAGCTATTTATTTTCCCATTTTTAGTGCTGGGACCATTCTCCGAGTTCTGCAAAGTGTTCTGGGGAAGAGAAGAAGAGAGAGGGAGCTTCGTGCCTCTGATTTCAACCTTGCAATGCAGTCTCTCCCAGCTTCCATAAATCAGCAGGTTTTCAGGAGGCAGCAAGGAGAGTGCCATCTTATTTTTACACCTGATTCACAATAAAATCTGCACAGGGGTCCTGGGGGTGCTGATTTTCCCAAAAGGCTGAGGCTGCAGAAACCCATCTACCATGTCAGGGGAGAAAGATTTACCCATTTGGAAGTAACTGATAGTGGACTGGCCGGCTAAAAGCCCAAACTTCACCTGTATGTAACTTGCTTAGGTAGTAAACCCTCACTTGTACCCCACAACTAAAATAGGACAAAATAAAATAAAATGAAGTAATTGGTGATGCTGAAAAATAATATTTTAACTTCTAATATCCATTTTTAATACAACTTAGCAAAACATCTTTGCATGCTTTCTGAGATTCTGGGAGAGGATCTTTAATGACCTTTGAGCTGTCAGCCAAGGCTTCATTTTACAGATGAACCTTGAGTATCTGAACCTCAAAGCTGTTTTATTGGCATGGACATGTGGCTTTGTGAGGTCCAATAGTGAAACTTTTCTCATTATACAAAGTCTTCCTACTGCCTTCGCTGGTAAATTTGTATTCACTTGATCACATGGTTGGAAACCCGAATCTTAGGGTTGGGATTAGTGTCTGAACTATACTGGGGCCATATGTCAATGTAAAGGCAACATATATCTCACCTTCCTACAAAGGCACTAATTATTGTGACACTGGAGAAGCTACTTGCTATGACCTGAATGTCTAGTTATCCCTCAAAATTCATATGCTGCCGTTTTAACCCCCAAAGTGATGATATTATTAAGTGCAGCCTTTTGAGAAGTGTGACCTTTTGAGGGTAGAACCCTCATGAATGGGATTAATGAATGGGCCCAAGGGAGATCATTCAGCCCTTTCACCATGTGCAGACACAACAAGAAAACAGGTTCTTACCAGATATCAAATCTGCCAGAGCCTTGATTTGGACTTTCCAGTCTCCATAACCATGAGAATTAAATTTCTGTTGCTCACAAGCCACCTAGTCTAGGGTGTTGTGTTGTAGCATCCTGGACAGACTAAGACACCAATTCAAGTCAGACTAGACCATTTGGGGCTCACTGCATCCCTGAACTGGGTAAGGAGGATGGTGAAGGATGGGCTAGATGATACCAAGTATGTGATTCCATTGTTGAGGGTTCTCAGCAGTACCCCACTGAGTGAGATCCCTTTGATCAAACACCTTCCCATGCACATGGCACTGGACAGGTCCTCTGCCTGCAGGTTCTCTGCCATCTTCTCAGTAGCCCGGTGACATAGATGCTGTCATACTTGTTTCACTGCTGAGGAAATTGAGGCTGAGGGAGATGAATAGTTGGCTCATGCACTGGATCTTACAAGTAGAAGATTTTGTATTGGAATGACACCAATA
Source organism: Tarsius wallacei (assembly GCA_963574415.1). Lineage (NCBI taxonomy): Eukaryota > Metazoa > Chordata > Mammalia > Primates > Tarsiidae > Tarsius > Tarsius wallacei. The sequence continues at coordinate 47,448 of CAUYQG010091972.1, forward strand.
CGTGGGCCTTCTTTCAGTAAGTGACACATGCATCCAACGTAAATTAAATTGGAAAACTTAGCAGCATTGGGCATATATAGGTTGAACCATATGAAAAGGCTAATACTTGATTATATTTGTGCTACAGAGATCATGATTCCATTTGGCTCAAGCAAGTAGACAAAATAATAAATTGATGACTCCTTTAACTCAATTTGTGACTGGACCAATACAGTTACTGCAGGGCTACTCTGTGCTAATATTTGAAAATATTTAATTCCAGCTCAAATGGGCAGAGTGCCCTCATCTAAAATGACCAGTAGGTTTGGTCCTCACACCTTGCTAAATATCTATCATCTATTCTTAAGTGATGGGCCTTTCATGTAACTTACATAGTTGCATTAAAAAAAATAACAAACAAAACCTTTATTTTTACACTTACAAGTATAAAGAGATTTATTCCCAAAAGAGTTCATTGTAGCAAGATTCACAATCTGGATGTGTACGATCTTTCAACCAATAGAGAAAAGTATAACAAGAATATCCTGGAATGGAGTTCTGGTAAGATGGTGACGGCATAGGTGGAACTATGAGATTCTCCAAAAGTGAATTCCCGAAAAGACTCTTACTTTCCTTCCCCTAGCCCCTGCCCACCACCAGCCCAGAGACCCTCGGTCGGACGCAAGGCCGGCTATTGCGGCCCTCCGGCTGCTGCTGCTCCACCATAGGTGGCCCCAGGCCCCGGTCCCGTGGAGATCCCAGCTCCCTCCCAGGCTACAACATCTCACACTGTGGAGGCCCTTGGATACTGCCTTGTGGAGATCTGGGTTCCCTTGCTGGCTACACTGATCTGCCCAAAACCTAGTTGCTGACAGCTCCCTCCCTGACTGGGCTCCCAGCCCAGCGGCCTGGTGCTCGCTCCTCAGAGTTCCAGCTCCCCACCCTGGGTTCTGGGCCCCCACCCAGCCCTATTTCAAGCCACCGTCACCCAGGGAGTTCTAGGTGCTGCCCCTCAAAGATACCAGCTCCATTCCTGGTTGAAGCACCCTGTGTGGATCCCAAATCCACTGTCACTGCTCACCACCTGCCCTTCGGAGCTCTGGTCCCACTCTTGCTCTGACTGAGGCATCCAGCGTGGGACCCCATGGTTGTGTAAGGGAACAGTATATCTTAAGGAGGTGCTGACCAACTGCTCTCAGTTCTCAGCTCCAGAAGAGGGAATTCCCAGCTCCCTCCTCCACCCCAGGCCGCTGGTGGCACACCAGATCCAGTGCCCAGCTATGTCGCTGATCCCCAGTGCCTGACATGGGAGACACACCACCACTGCCCGTCATAATGGATCGCCCACAGACCTGAACGAGTGGAGAGAAAGGATCGGTTAAAGAGGAGCTGCCCACCTCGGTCATTTTGCAGGCAGAGATTTGCATTGTCTCGCCCACCTACGAGCAGCCTCCACC
>CAUYQG010091974.1:0-20666 GCA_963574415.1 Tarsius wallacei
TATGACTGCATAATATTCCATCATGTATATGTGCCACATTTTTTTATCCAGTCCTCTTTCAATGGGCAGCACAGTTGATTCCATGTTTTTGCTATCGTGAACAATGCTACACTAAACATATGTGTGCAGATATGCTTTTCAGAGTGATTTCAGTTCTCCTGGGGATTGCAGGGTGTATGGAAGGTCGATTTTTAGATCTTTTAGGAATCAACAAACTGTTTTCCACCAAGGTTGTATTAGTTTATACTCCCACCAACAGTATAGACGTGTTCCCTTTTAGCCTCATCCTCTCCAGCATCTGTTGCTTTTTGTTATTGATGATGGTCTTCCTGACTGGAGTTAGGTAGTATCTCAGTGTAGTTTTAATTTGTGTGACTTTGATGACTAGTGAGGCTGAGCATTTTTTCATGTATCTGTCGGCTTCTCATATGTCTTCTTTTCAGAAGTGTCTATTCATATATTTTGCTCACTTTGTAATGGGACTGCTTGTTTTTTTATTTTCAGCACGTTTGAGTTCCTTGTAGATCCTAGATGTTAGGCCTTTGTCATATGTACAGTTGGCAAATATTTTTTTCCAGTCTGTGGACTGTGTCCCTGCTCTCTTGATGGTTTCTTTGGCTTTGCAGAAACTTGTCAGTTTGATGAGGTCCCGCTTGTCTATCTTATCTCTTATGGCATGAGCACTTGGGGTTTTGATCAGGAATTAGTTGCCAGTTCCAATTTCCATAAGGATGTCTCCTGCATTTTTCAAGATTTTATATTTTAAGGTTTTACTTTTAAGACTGTGATCCATTTAGAGTTGATTTTTGCAAAGCCTGTAGTTTTAAAAAGCTACACTGTTTTCCCCTATATATTATTCAAGTGATGTTGGCATTGCTCATAATGTTTTCTGCCCTTGTTTTAAGGTCACTTCAGGAATATTTCCGTTAGAGTCCCTCCATAAAACCGTACCTGCATTTTAGCAAAATTTATCCCAAAATTATTGGTGGCCTGCAAAAGCAAAAGAGGATAAGGAAATACTTAGGTTGCATCTTAGGCCTGGAACAAAGGGAATAGGATGGGCTTATTATAACCCATAATCTCAGAAACCAGGCTCAATAGAACTGTGACTCAGACCCCTGAAAAATGGGCTCTTCTTGGAAAGAGAAGTCAGTGAAGAGACTCCACAGAGCTTTCAGGTTTCTGAGAGGTCAGTCCTGCCTTGCTGGGGCTGACACTTTGAGTTGGAGATGATGAGGCAGGTTTGGGGAATGTGGAAGGAAAGGCTGTCGCAGCCACTGCTAAGCCAAATGTTGCCACAGTGGATGGTGACCAGAGGGAGCATTCCCCTTCTTACTCTTCCTGTCCTCCTGTTTTCCTCTAGTGACCTTTAACAGCAGAAGTCAGAAGGCAAAACATTCACATAGTCTGCATTTTTCCAACTCAGCACCACTGAGCAGATTATAGAAAGGCGGGTTTGAGCTATGAAAGTCATTCAGTTTATTTTACAATTAAACAATATTTTTATTGTTTAATTACTATATATCTGATTTATCAAATTTGATTGTAAAACCCCTTGGTGCTTTCAATAGATAAATCCACTCCCCAAAGATAATAATTTTTCACCATTGAGGATATCCCAATTTCAGACTGCATCTATTTTCCAGGCAAAATTTCAAATTCTTTTTCTCAGGAGATATCGAACGTCTTGAGAGAAAAGACCTCCAGATACTGGTATTGAGGGTCACACACACAAAAAAGACTGGCTCCTTCCTGAATTCCCTAGAATGAGTTTCAGAGAGCAATCTGGAGTTTTCAATCAGCATTTTAGTGTTCAAGGACATCAGATAAATATTTTTAAAATCCCATTATGAAAGAATGAGTTGAAAATCAAGGAATGTGTAAGGACACAGCGACAACTCGGGAGAAGAAAACTACGATATGGGAATACATTCTCAAAGAAATAGGAACTACTACTGATAGTGACAGGGTTGCCATAAAAAGGAAAAATTAGAAAAGATGAAATTAGAAACAGCCTTTGAAAATTAAAAACAATATTCAAAATATACATTCCAATACAAGCTTTAGAGGAAGAGTGTAGGAAATCTGTTCAAAACAAAAATGCAATGGCATAGAGAACACCAGGAAAAAATAGGAGACATGAAGGATCACTGCAAGAGATTCAATATCTACAATGAAGGGGGGCGGGGTGGGGGGCAGGGCAGAGAAATGGTGGAGAAGTTATCAAAGCACCAATACAGGAAAACTTCTCCAAACTAAAGGACTTGAGTCTTCAAAATCCTTTTTAATGGTCTGGGTGGAAAATGAAAAAGCCTTCTTTAAGGCTTATAGCGTTTGAGAATATCAGCCCTAAAGAGAAGGGTCTCAAATTTTCCATAAAGAAAGATCTTAACAAACATAAGAACTAGTATCTGAGTAGCACTGGATGAATCAACAGAAGCCCCCCCCCCTTTTTTTTTGCTAAAAGACAATAGAAAGAGGCCTTGCAAATTTTAAATAATTTGCACATTAAACCTTGAATTGTTTTTCCATAATTTTTTCTGTAGATGTGCTGCTTTTAATACAACTCTCCTTTAAAAATTTCTGTGAGTTAAGTATGCCACCGCAAAACAGAGAGTAACGAAGATAAAGAGGCTTCTAGAATGCAGAAGATGAGTTATTCCTAGGTGCAGGTGACAGCGTATAGCTCAACCACAGCAGCTAGTCCAGGTCAGGGTCAGAGGAAAGAAGCTCTAAAAAGACGTTTTTCTCTATTTTGTTTGTTTGTTTGTTTTTAAGACTCATTAGAAAAGTGAATGATACTTTGGATCATAATGAGAAGAATTAAGAAGGGCAAAAGAAGAATTAAGGATATGAGAACAAGAAACGATGCAAGCAAAAGAACTGATGTCTTCAAAGAGGTATCTACCCAATATAAGAGGAGTAAACAGCATGTTAACTTGCCTGGCCATGAGCAGTATTTACATCACATGGTGAGGTACACACCTCTTGCTGATTTACATTTAAAATGCTGTGATTCTATCATAATAAATCTGTTGAAAGAAGGAGGGAGGGGCAGATAAGAGAATTTAGTCTATATCCATCATCATAGAAAATCAATATGTAATGATTTGACTTGAAAACTCACTAGAGCCCAGGCTCGGTGGCTTAGCCTGTAATTCCAGCACTTTGGGAGGCCAAGGTGAGTGGATTGCCTGAACCTGAGAGTTCGAAACCAGCCTAGGCAACTTGGCGAGACCTGTCTCAACAATAAATAAAAAATTGAGTCGGGTGTGGTAGCACACGCCTGTAGTTTCGACTACTTGGAAGGCTGAGGCGGAAGGATTGTGGGAGCTCAGCAGGTCGACACTGGGGTGGCCGTGAATGTGCCACTGCACTCCAGCCTGGGCAACCGAGTGAGACTGCAACTCAAACAAACAAAAACTCACTCAATAGCAATATAGAACAGATAGAAATATAGAATTCATACATAGAAATATGAATAAAACTCCAGAAGAAACAGCTTGGGAGAATTATCTTGTGTTTGCCTCTGTGGGGCGGCTGTAGAAGAAAGGAGAAGTGCCAAGTCCCATTGTGTGCTGTGGAATGTTTTCAGGGCAGTGCTGTTTACGTGTATGTCCGAGCTCAAAATCAGACCCCTCCCTGCTCTGTTTCACATGGGAGGACTGTGAGGAAGTGACCCTGCAAACTGCATTCACAGCAGCCCTTGTGAATTCACTCTTGGTCCATTTCAGTCCATGACAAAAACAGCGGGAGGTCAGAAGGCAGACGAGAGGAGACCAGGATTTGCTCCCTGCCTCTCACTGCTTGGTGCCACCTCTGAACAGCGGATACCCTCCTCGAAGGTTTGAGTGTCCCACGTACTGTGGGACCTCCAGAGATCTAGGTTAGGCGTGGTGACTCCAGCTCTGGAGCTCTTCCCTTGGGACAATGACCACTTCCAGCAGCAGGGAAGTTCAGCTGATGGCTCCTTAAGATTTTCTGACGCTTTTAAAAATCATGTTCTCTGTTACATTCCCTCTGCTTTAATACTAGCATTAATTCCTCTTCAACACTTTACATCAGCTTTGATTTTCTTAATGACCCTGACTGATACAAGTAACTATCTGGTATCTTAAACTGCAGGTGTCAGGAAGTATCGGCAAAAACCCTCTCTTGACCAAACCCTCCCCAGAGCACTTTTTCAACTATTTCTTCATATTCGGACTTGGTTGTCCCCACACTGTCCAATTTAGGCAAGAACCGTGCTCAGTCAATTTAGCCATTCTCCTTATCTGATCACCCTCGCTGTATTATCAGGCTCCTCAGCCTTCACCATCCCCCAGGTGATGCTGGTCACCCTGGCCTGCTTCCAGCAAGAATCCTGTGAAGTCAGTTTAGCCAGAATGCCCCTTTACATTTCCTCTTAAAATTTCCTCTTAGTAGCTTTTCTTTCCCCAGCCCCCACACCCTCTGTTGCTTGTCTGTAAATTCTCACTTTTTCTTGTTATGTTCGAGTCGGGAGCAATCTTTCTCCCCAACTACAAGACCCCTTTGCCATGGTTCCTACACCTTCATGACAGTCCCCGTCCTTGAACAAAGTCTCTCTTACCATCTTTAACAAATGTTGTGAATAATGTTTCTTTAAAAGCATAAATTTATAAAGGTTAAAATACACGAATACATTTTATAATGCTTTTTAAGTTCTTCAGGTAAAAAATGGGAACAATGGCAGAATCACTTCAAAGGACTTTATATTCTCCTAAAGTGTCTATGTGGAATGAGATTCTCAGAAATTCACTTATGGCTTGTTAAAAAGCCATTGCGTTGTTCTACAACACTGCAAAATTAAAATAAGTAAGATAGCAAATCTCCAAATAAAAGAATAGAGCTTCCTTTTTCTGAGAATTCATATGTTTGAAAACTGCATTTGTGTTTTTATTTTTGTCTCCAATGAAATAAGTGCTTCAGCAGCAGTTATATTGACTATATCAATGCAATTTGATAGATCACTGCTTCTTTCTAAAAAGTTCATAGTCCAGCAAAAGAGAAAACTCAGCAGTTTCTCTCTCCATTACTATCATGCATCTAATTTGTGTCAATAATTTTTTAAAGCAGTACAGAAGCGTACATGAAGAAAACCAAGTCTCCCTTACTTTGTCCGCCCATGGGCAACCTTGCCAACGTCTTGTGTGTCCTTTCATCATCACCCATTGATATAGCTATAAGCATATCCACGTTTATTAGTAAATGGGGATAATAGTAGCACTTACTGTCAGTAAAACTTTTGTGAGAATTAAATTAGTAAAAAACACACAGAATTTAACATTGCAATTGCTTCATAAATAATAAATATTAGTTATTAATATTTTCCAGTTTCAGCCAACTATATGTCTGTTATCCAGTATGGAAGTAAAATTTATTTGCTCTCCTACTTAGGAATTTCTCATACTTAGGAGTTTCCAAGTTTCTAAGCTTTTGAGGTCATGTACATGTAAATTGTTAACAGTGTCATTATGGTTTAAGCGATTGCACAGATTTGTCAAACTATCCTTCAAATAAAAAGTAGACACAGTCTCACACACACAAACCATAAGAGATACGGTAATAATTATAAGTGTTATAAGTTACAAGTATAATAGAACTCTTCAAAATGTGTCTTATGAAGCAGATAAAACTTAAACTGAATCTGGAATAGGTGGGAAAAAAAAAACAGAAAAGAGAGAGAAGAAGAAAAGACATTGCATATCTACATAAGCATTCTGTGTTATAAGCTGTGCTGTGAGTAAGGCAGGAATTGGACTTGTATGTTGACTCCACATCAGAGTTTTAAGATTGGCTGAAGAGAAAGAAGGTGAAGCCTGTAAACTGAAGTCAGATTGTAGAGGACCTTGGAACCACATATCTTGTTGGAGAAGATAATTATAGATTTCGTGCACTGCAAGGTGGGAAAGCAAGTTGTAAAGACAATCATATCTCCTCCCAGTCTGATGATTTCCATTACATTTTTTCAAGAGCCTAAGCAAGGACATATTTTTGATGTGAGCATAGTTGCAAACCAATCAGTTTCCAAATTATGAAAATTGACATTTTCTTTCAAAGCAAAATGATGTGAAGGGCAAGAAATCAAATTGTAATGAAATAATCCAGGGTTTACGATTTTCACTCTAAATCTGTTTTGCAACATGTGGCTTCTGTGAGTCTTTTACTTTAAGAATAATTCATTTTGGTATCAATAAGTGTTGAAACTCTCAGATCAAGCAGTAGGTTTGCTTTATTATGCTACTGAACAACAATGTGATGGAGCTAGCGGCCTGGTGTGGTATTCTAGACCTAGTCTAGACTATTTTAGACCTAAGCTGGTGACATATTCTACTACCTATCCAGTACTTCTTGGATGACAATTCTTTTTTGGAACTTACAGAGTCTTTTTTTCCCAATCTTATCATACATTATTCCTAACTGTAGTTACCATGCTGTACAATAAACCTCCAGCACTTATTCCTTCTGTCTAACTAAAACTGTGTACCCTTTGACCAATATCTCCCCCTTCTCCTCCCCAACATCCTGGCAACCACCATTCCTCTCTCTGTTTCCACGAGTCTTGTTCTTTTTTTTAGATTCTGCATCTAAGTGACACCATGCAGTATTTATTTTTCTGTGTCTGGCTTATTTAATTCAGAATAATGTCCTCTGGGTTCATCCTCGTTGTTGCAGATGGCAGTATGTCCTTCTTTTTAAAGGCTGAATAGTGCTCTGTTGTGTGTACATGCCGCGTTTTTTTAATCCATTCATCCACTGATGGACACTTAGGTTGATTCCTGGCTATTGTGAACAGTGCTGCAATTAACATGAGTGCGCAGATATCTCTGAGGCATATTGATTTCATTTCCTTTGAATATATAACCAGTAGTGGAATTGCTCTATTTTTTTTTTTTTTTGTGAAACATCCATACTGTTTTCTATAATGATTATACTAATTTACATTTCCACGAGCAGTATAGAAGGGTTCTCTTTTTTTTTTTTCCAGTAGAAGCTTTTCAGTTTGATAAAATCTTATTTGTATATTTTTGCTTATGTTGCCTGGGTTTTGGCATCATTTTAAAAAGTCATTGCTTAGACAAATATCAAAGTCTTTTTCAGTTTTTTTTTAGTAATTTTACAGTTCTAGATTTTATGTTTAATCTTTAATTCATTTTTGGTATTATTTTTGTATATGATATGAGATAAGGATCCAATTTAATTCTGCCCATGAACATCTAGTTTTCCCAACATGATTTATTAAAGAAACTATCCTTTCTCCATTGTATATTCATGGCATTTTTGCCAAAGATCTATTGACTGCAAACAAATGGACTTATTTCTGGACCCTCTTTTCTTCCCCATCAGTTTATGTGTCGGTTTTTATGTCAATACCATGCAGTTCCAATTAATATAGCTTTGCAATATATTTTCAAAGAAGTGTGATGCCCTCCACTTTGTTCACATTGCTCAATATTGCTTTGGCTATATGAGATCTTTTGCAGTTCCATAAGAATTTCAGAGTTTATTTCTGTGAAAAATGTCATTGGAATTTTTATAAGGATTATATGGAATCTGTAGTTCACTCTGGGTAGCATGAACATCTTAACATTATTTATTCATCTAATCCATGAACATGAGATATCCCCCCATTTATTTGTATCTTTGAATTTCTTTCATCAATCTTTTATAGTTTTCAGCATATTGATCTTTCACTGCCTTGGTTAAGTTTGTTCCTAAGTATTTGTTTAATATTATCATAAATGGGATTGTTCGTTGACTTTTTTCAGATAGTTTGAGTATAGAAACTACTAATTTTTGTACACTGATTTTGTATCCGACAACTTTATTGAATTCATTTATTAGCTCTAAAAGTTTTGAGGAATGGAATCTTCAGGGTTTTCTATATATAAGATTACGTCATCTGCAAACTGATACAATTTTACTTCCTTTTTTGGATGTCTTTTATTTCTTTTTGGATGTCTTTTATTTCTTTTTCTTGCCTAATTCTGAACTCATTAAAAATGCACTGAAGTCTTGCTCTTCTGTCTAGACGCGAAGAGGCTGACAAGTGGAACAACGCCTGTTACACCAACGTAGAAGAAATGAACATGGAACAAGCTACCCAGCACTATACACTGCTGTTACTCTGGTAATCACTTTCCCTGGACTCAGATTTCAGCAAGATTTCACATTTTAAAAGGCAAATGTTGTACCTTTCTAACATGATTAGTGAAGAAAAGCTTTTAAATATTTATTCAAACCTCTGGTTTGGGTACTTGGGAAGCCATGAATAGGATTATAAGATGTCATTGAGAGAAGAAAACTTCAAAACTTGCATTTTTTAGGTAACTTTTAAAAATTCTAATTTTCCGTGAAAAATATACAGTGTTCATGCAAATATATGCAAATAAATACAGTTGGTTTTCTGTTTTATTCCTAGACCTGGCCCTTTGAAATATTTCATGAAAACTTATTTGCATGGAGTACATGTTTCTATTACACAAAACAAGACATTCTCTGTGTGCAGCCTGCTGCATTTACTATTATATAGTTGAGCATTGCATCATGTGAAGACAATTATCCTCTGGACCCTCTGAATCTTGGTGGTGGTTTTCATTCAACTGACATTGGCAAGGACTGGATTTCTCCTTCTGAAGCTAGCAACATCTCGAATACAAGCTCCATGAACATAGACATGCTGTCTTGTCTTATTGCCTGAATGTCAAGAGCAGTGCTTAACACATAATGAGTTTTTGATAAATATTTATGAAATAAATGAATATTGTTGGAAGATTTCTGGTGTTCTCATGATATTAAGTGCTAAGGCACCCATACCAGTTTCTTCCAAAAGCTGTGAACATGTCTTTTAATTGAGTTTAGGTATTTGTATCTTTGGCCAAGTTTTCTGCAATCATGTACTGAAACAGAATCAAGCCTTCATTTTAAAAAATGAGTTCAGTTTAACTCGTCAGTATTATAAGAAAACACATCTACCTCAGTCTCAAGCTGTGTTAGGGACTGAAGGCTTCGGGGCTTTTCCACAAAGGAGTGGACTCACAAGACTGTGGAGAGGAAATGGCCCGTGCCACCTCATTCTGTTCCTAGCATCACCCACTCACCTTCCCAGGTTCTGGAGTGCCAGCACCCCTGCCCCATCCCATCTGACCTTTACTCACTACTATTCCGCAAGGACTACGAACTTCACACAAGGAAAGGCCTTGTGCAGAGGTCTGTCATCTTCCTCATCAGTCACCTATAGCTATTTCTTTTTCTTTTTTTTGTTTTTTGCACATAGTGTCTCACTCTGTCACCCAGGCTGGAGTGCAGTGGTGTGATCATAGCTCAATGCAGCGTCAAGCTCCTGGGCTCAAGAGATTCTCCTACCTCAGCCTCCTGAGTAGCTGAGACTGTTGGCACACAATGCCCTGCCAGGGTAATTTTTGTTTATTTGTTTGGTTGGTTGGTTGGTTTGTTCATTTTTTGTAAAGACAGTGTCTTCTCATGGACTATGTTGCCCAGGCTTGACCTATGACTATTTTAAATCTATGGAAGAACAAAAATATCCTGTTCTGTCCTCAAGGAAAGCACATGTAATTCTACCCATTATATGGGATAGAAACTGGGGTGAGAGAAAACTATTATTTGACAAGTTCAAAGCTGTCAGATGATAATGCTGAAAGGAGGACATGTAGACACTGAATTTTTCTATATTTTAACATAGGAGCAAAAAAAAAAATGTATCTCCAAAAAGCGAATAAATACAGTATGTCTTTGCCTCAAATTCCAAACTTTGACATCTCACAAATTTTGAAAATTCCACATAGCCACAGAAGTTTTCTGCCTACTCCTGTCTCTGTTAAAACCATTTCAGTGTAACTATTTCTTTGGTCTGTTCCCTTGCATACAAATCTAAATAGAATCACAAAAATATGCAATACCATTTGGAGAAAGGAAGTAACTTATAAATAATCAATGACCAATCAAAATGAAACGAGTTTTTAAAAATACTTGATTAAAAAAAAAGTTAGATCAACTTTGGGACACTTAATAAAGTATTTTAAATTAGATTTTGTAGGTTGGATTTGTATCTCAAAATAGAATACTCAGTCAACCTTATCAAAGAACAGTCCTTTTGGTTTGCATTAAATATCCCAATACTTTTTCTACATGTGAAGAGATAATACTGCACCTGTCTGATCAGATGGTCCAAAACTTAATTTTCTAGAATATAAAATCTTTGTTTGCTTGGAGAAATCATGTCCAATAATGCATTCAAGTCTCAAATTACACAGCTAACACCAATAAAGACTAGCTAAGAACATTGTTTAATGCATTTTTCAGAATAACTTACAGCTATGATTTCTTTTTTTATGAATCAAAGAAATATTATCTACCATCCTTTCCCTCCTCCCTTGCCTTGTTCTAGATGGAATGAATGGATGCAATTGATTCTGCATCATTTAATTCAGCTTTTTTTTCTATAACGGCAAAAATAAAGATTTAACTATGAAAACATATTTTTCTATAATATTTTTGGCATTTAAGCCAAATTGTAGAACATTAGGCATTAATGAATTCAAATTCTTTGTAAGTGGATTCTTTTTAAATGGTCATTCCAAGAATAATTACAAGGTTATTTTAAAAACAGGATTTTATTTACAATTAAATGAAAATATACATATATACCTAGAACACTTTTTGGACCATTTAAAGACTCAATAGCTGTTAATAATAATCTGAATTACAATATAACTAATTGGAAGAGGAAAATATTTACCTATACATGCAAATTCTAGAATTTTTGTTCAAAATTGCACATCACTCAGACTACTAAAAAAAAGGATAAGTAATAAATAAAGACTAAAATATCACTGTTTTGAAGCCTGAAAAGAAAGCTTACTGACATGATGCTTTTTAACAGGGACAAAGTGGAGGCCTAAATACCACATTCACAGGCAGAATATTCTTCTTAGAGTTTTTTAAATATTGCATTAATTACTGCCATCTAGTAATTAGGAGATTTTACGTAAAAATAGACATTTTCAGTTTCTGTACATATTTTACTGACTGTTTAGTATCTAGACAGAGTGGCCTTCCAACCCTCACCACACGAATTGTCTGGAGCTGAAGGTCTGCCGACACATGCTCACCAAGTCACGGGGAGCCCACCCTCCCACCCAGCTTGTCACAAGTTTAGCTACTGAACTGGCCGCTGTAGGCATTTTGAGTCTGGGACTCCATCTTTGAGGATAAACACAGGGATTGATCTACATTCACTACTTTTAAAGCTATGAATTTTTAGAGTTGTAAAAACATTATAAATCGTCGGTTTCAACAGTCTAATTTTACAGGTGTCTTAAGCATCAATCTGGGTAGCAAAGTAGGCAGAGGTAAGACTAGAGCGCCAGGCCCAGGCACTTCCTCCTCACTGTCTGAGAAGTGGCAATCTAGCAGTCACAAGTACAAGACAGAAAGTCAGTATTTGCATAAGAAATCAGCTAGAGCATGAGGATGTTTTCAGTAAGAAATATAAACATGCAGATGTATCAGAACCATCCGTTTCTGAAAGGTAAAAAGCAAAACACATGACTAGATACAAGTGCCAGATCAGTTCAGAGTTTTTGCTTTTCTGCTATGTGTTGTTTAAAATCAGAATCTAGTATCATCCAACTTAGGGAGCTTCCCAGTTACACCCAGGGGAGGAGAAATCCCACAGGATTATTTAGACTAGATGAATGGATTCATTTATTCACTTCCAATTCTGTGCCATTTATGAAAAGCTGACCTTGCTGGGAGTAGCTTTAGTAGGGAGGAGACTCGTCTTAGGTAGATTGCAAGAATCTCAGCATATAGTAAAACATTTCTGAGCAGCATGTGGATACTTTTCTAGTGAGAGAAAGAAAGGGGATGGACTGAGTCAGCTCATACCGTCCTCTGTGCTCACAAAGCCTGCAGCTCCACTCCAAGCTGCTATGATCCGCAATGTTTATATACTTTCTCCTCACCACAGGAAGTTCCTCAAGATCAGGAATGATGACTTTTTGTCTTTCAAATCGGACTGCCAAGTAAACTATAGGCTGCTCAGTTACATATGCACTTCAGGTAAACAGCAAATCGTTTCCTAGTATGTCTATGCAGCATTTGGGACATACTTATACAAAAACATGGCTCATTGTTCATCTGAAATTCAAATTCAACTATTATACTGGGTGTCCTGTTGTGCTTTTTAGTTTGGTTGCTTTTTATTTTATTGTTTGCTAAATCTGGCAACCCTCCTTAGAGATGAATGCTGATACAGCCCTGCCATAAATGAGGTGCTCAATAAATGCTATTTGATTACTGACTGGCACTTTTTGTAATTCTACCTAATGGCTGGTAGTATAACTCTACTTACCTACTGGATAGTACAGACTCTAGTCTGATTCTACACACAAATCTCAGCATAGTAACAATTAAAACCAAAATAACAGTATAATCTATATTTCTGCTGTGCTTTATGATTTTCAAGGGTCAGAGGTAGTATTTGCTCATCTTAAAAATAAGCTCTGGGCAACCCCCTCGGGTCCCCTCACACTTTGGGAGCTCTTCTGTCCTCTCTAAATCTAGCTTTCTAAAAAGATAAAAATAAAACTCTGAGTAATTACACAGTGACTGTAGATGACAAGAGACTGGGGAGAGCGAACAATGGCGGTTCACAGAAAGATCTTCACACCTCTCTGTGGCACTACATTTCTGGTTCCTATATTCTCTCTCACATTTTGAAATAAAATAGTTGTTTTTCTAGCATGACGATGGCAGGCTCAAAGAGGGAGAAATAACTTAGGACACTGTTGGCTGCAGGTGAACATGCATTTATTTTCTGTCACCCCATCTTCATGCCTTGCAATCTTCCAACTGCTAATTAAGATAAAGGGCACAAACACATCCTTGAGCAAACAGCCTGGTACCCTTCTCAGTCTGGGATGTGACAGACATCACACTTGAGGCATGCTTTTTTCGTCATCTTCATGTGGCATAATAGGCTAACCAAGCACAAGTTAAGCAGACTAAAAGGAAGAATTATTTCACATTCCTGTTGATGCTGCTGGAGAAGTGTGGACATGACCTTAGAGAGTTCCCTTTAATTTCCCACCCTTGAGAACAGCACGCAGAAGGAAACAGCATGCGTTAGGATCCCAATGCCATCTGGCTGTTGAAAACATAGCACAGACCATTAAACAGAGACATACTTATGAGGGGAGACCCCAGAAAATAGAATTATATTTTTGAGTGTGTGCCCCTTATGGTTGACTTCCCCTGCTAGGTAAGCGTTCTAGGAAACCATCGCCATCAGTGTACCAGCTAGCACTGCTGTGAGAGGCTGAGTTCAGCTTCAGTGGATTTGTTTTTGGAGGGTCTTTCAACGTGTTTTCCTATTTCATGATGGGCGATTGACAAGGACACCTGTGTACACCGTGCTGAGTCTTGAACAGGTTTTGACCCAAAACAACATGACCCCGATGCCTCGCCCTCCCTATTAACCAAGTCTCACCCTGAGTGACGTTTTTTTTTGTTTCCCTGCATGAAAAATGTCCTCAGAGGAAAACGTTTTCCCAATGCGGAAGAGGCAAAACAAAAAACGGTAGAAGCACTTAAAGGCACCAAAATTGACAAGCTCAAAAGCTGTTTTGAGCCATGGAAAAAGCATCTTAATAGGTGTATTGCATCGAACAGGGAGTATTTCGATGGTGACTAGAGTTTAAGCATGTAAGAGTAAATACACAATTTTTTATACATAAATTCCAGGGGAGTGCTGTAATGGTATTCAGCAATGAGGTGCGTAGCACTTTTTCTAGTATGAGTTTGCGAACTCAATGATTGGTCAGGAGTGGCATGATGTTCTGTGAGTCCGCCTTCATATAAAGGCCCTATGTATTTGCTTAGTTTGCTGGTTATTTTGTCTTGTTCTCTGTTGACTTGAAACTAAGACATTAAGCAGCGGAAAAAGTAATGAGAACTCATTTTGTGTTCAAGTCCGGAAAAGGTGTTACTATCATCCGATTTAGAAAGTGTCCATCATTCAAAAATTATTATAGAACGTTGAAAAGATAAAATATTTACAGATGAAACTGGTAAAAAAGTCAGAGTCAAAGTCTATATAGTAGACAAAACTAATAAAATGACAACCATAACTCCTAAGGTATATAGATTTCAACAGAAATTGACATTTTTCCCTTTCTTAAGAGAAAATAACTCTAAACCAAAACCAGAAAATTAAATGAAGATCGTTTATTTCAGAATATAATAATCTGTGAGAATTTTGTGACAATGTCGTGTCATCTCTTCATATTATGCGACAGAGTTTCTCTAATGTTCCAAGGATTAAATGTTTTTCCTCCATTTCTGGTTCTTTAAGAACTATATTCACTATTTAATAACAGCAGGTTAAAATATTGAAAGTATCCTTTGAGATTTTTATACTTATATTTGAAATTTACATTTATGCATTTATAATGTATGTACATTTACATATATGAATTTATGCATTATATATTCTACATTATATAAATTTAGGAATTTACATGATGTTTTATCTTCCCTGATGTCTGCATAACCCCCTTCTTGGTTGTCCTCCCTTGAGTAAAATAAGGTGATACGCATTGAGTAATTGAGGCAAACGTTAGACAGTAATTCTTCAGGATCAGGACTCAGCGTTTTTGACTAAAGGTTTGGAGCATCACACTGCCTCCATCCTTATCAGAGGGTACCATGTTTCCATTTGACAGAAACCGTGATAAAAAGTCTTTGGCAATGGACCCCCATGCTGACAGATGTGAACCAAAAGAAGGCTCTAGGGTCATTGTGCCACACACACTCTGCTGTGGGTCCTCTGAATTAAAACAAATGTCTTCCAGTTGGAAGCCCTTGGTTCATTGTGATTCATGTACTCCCTTTTTCCAACCCTGCCAAAAATAAACTCTTAGTCAAAGCAGATAAGAAGTTTGCCAGGCACTCTAATTTGAAGACTTGTCAGCATCGATGTATTAATTCTTTCTCTTCCCTCCCTTCTTCCCTTTCTCCCTTCTACATGGGTTTACCTTGAAACAAACTTTGGAAAATTAGTTTGAAGACTCTAAGCATTTCTTTATTGAGAAAGTAGACTTCAGGTTTAACTGTCCCACAGGTACATAACATAGTAGAGTGGGGCCCTTCGGTACGTAGTCCAACTCTTTTGATACAATCAAGATGCTTGTGTTTGTTCACAATTACCTTTCTCACATTCTTCTAGGTTCCCCTGCAGAATGTGTCTCTACCTCACTCCAAGATGGGCCCTCCTTAATAGGCAGAAGCCAGCAACCACATACCCATGACCAGCAACAGGAGACATGGGGTCACAGCCATGCAGTCCCACCTGGGTGTCAGGAAGGCGGGGCCAGGGAGCACAGTTGCCTGCACTGCTAACAATCTGGACATTCACAATTTCATTCCCAGAGAGAGCAAAGGAAAGGTACAGAGATTTCCATTCCTCTAGTGTGTGGAGGGATTTTATGATGAGCCAGACAGCAAAATAACAGATGGTGCATTGAGTGTAAATATATGAAAATACCCTTGGAGCTGCAACAGAAGGCAGGCACTCCCCAGGGAGTCAAGCAGAAACGGAGTAGACTCCCCACTGTTTCTCAGCTCTTCTCATCTCTACCTCACGTCTCAAGGCACAGACTACATCTACAGCACATAATGTCTCCAACGCCCTCACCTTAGTGCTCCCAGACCGTGACCCACTCGGAGACCCTCAGCTCTGATCTCCACGCCCTTTCCCCTCTTTATCTCGGCTTGATTCGCTTATGTTTCTTCTCTTTCATCTCAGTTGTTTCTTCAGACTCCTTGAAGGTGCACGCTGTCTTTTTTTCTTGATTCTGGATCTGCCAGTGAGAATTATTTCAACTCTAGTGCCATGTCTTGACCATATTTCATCACTTTCATTTCTTTCTCTTTTTTTTTTTTTAATAACTGAGCAGCCTCCACCCACATGCACACGCACTAACATGATTCTTCCTTTGGGAAGCCTTCTGTTTTTGTTGTTATTGTTCTTTTAAATAATCTTCCAGATCTTTTCATGTAGCTTTACTAGAATTTCCATTTCTTCTATTGAAGCCAGATGAGAATTTTGTTAACATATAATATGCATTTGACATAATGATGTTGGTATAACAGTTACCTGAAGTAACATATACCGGAAAAGTGTGGACAATTCGATCTGAAACCACTTGAACACTGCTTTTTCTTTCACATGCCTACACATTTTCTTAGGCACGAACCACCTGTAATCTGTAGTTTCTATCAAATTAGATTTGGCTTTTCAGCAAATAAAATTGTGAAATAGAAGGTTGGATTGGTTAAATTTCCCCAGAAAAACAGAATAAATAAGATGTGATTGTGTGTGTGTGTGTGTGTCTGTGTTCAAAATCAGTATGCTTTAAGTAAAGCAGTAAAGGGTAATAGGTGGAGCTCATTCAATCAGTAGAAGGACACAGGCTGAGGTTGCCCCCAAAAGGAGGATTTCTCCTCAAGACAATAACAAAGAAACCCTGCTGGGTCTCCAGTCTACTGCTTGAACAATTCCAACTCAAAGCCACAACACCAATTGTTACTTAAAACTCTCAGAGAGAAACTGATTAGTAGATTGATGTTAAGGGAATTGCTTACACGATTGTGGGAGCTAGAAAGTCCGAAATCCATAGGGCAGGCCTGCAGGCTGGAGACTCAGGGAAGAGTTGATGCTGCAGCCTTGAGCCCAGGTTCTGCAGGACAGTTGGCTGGAGACCCAGCAGAGCTTTTTTATGTTTCAGCTTTGAGGAAAATCCTTTCTTCTCTAAGAAGCAATCTTTACAGTTTTTGCTCCTAAGGTTTTCAACTAATTGAAAGAGGCTCACCTGTATTATAGAGGGTGATCTATTTTAGTCAAAATCAACTATTTGTGAACACTGATTCTATCTAAAAAATACTTTCACAGAAACATCTAGACTGATGGCTAGCCAAACAGCTGGGCATCATAGTATAGCCTAGCCAAGTTGACACACAAAATTTGCCATCAAACCGGCATTTCCCAGTCTTTTTTTTTTTTATAACTGAGCAGTCTGTGAGAGATTTATTATTAGAGAGAATGTCCTCAAAAGTAAGTGTTTCTTTCATCTTCCTTCCAATCTTCTTACATTTTCATATCCATGCCAAAATGTATTGTGTTTGTATCCAATTTAGCACAAGACTCCAGATTTAATTCTTCTAAAGTTATACAAAGCTACCTGAAAGTTTCAGGATTGCTGCTTTTTACATGAGCTGTCAAAGGAATTGTCTGGGATTCCCCCAAAGGCCCAGAAATAGTGGGAATCAGATTCCCCTTCTGTGTAAGGTACTATATAAATATGTTTGCATCCTTCAACAAGGCTGCCTGTAGCAGCCTGTAGGCTTAGAGCACACCATCTTCGCATGGGCTCTGGTTCCAGACATTTTAAGCCTTGGGTAGTAAGTGCAGTCTCCTTCACCACCTCCGTCACCCACTTGACTGGTGTGTCAGGATATTTTCAGCTGCTGATAAGATAATACCTCAAAACGGTGCTTAAGGAGATGTGTTTTCCACATAAAAATCATCTGAGAGCAGGGAGTTCCAGGTTAATTAAGTAACAAGTGATGCCAGATGCTGGGTCAGCACGTCTTTGGGTCTGTGGGCCTTCTCCCTGTGGTTACACAACAGTTGATATAGCCCCAGGTGTCTCCTCATGACATAAGGTATTTGAAAGAAGGAAATGGAATTGATGGAGAAGAAAACCTTCCATGCGTATGTTTCTTACATTTCAGTGGGAAACTGTTTGCCAGGCCCCTCACAACAGGCTTCTCCTTCTATCTTCTTAACCCAGTTTAATCACATGATTTTCCCTACTCTAAGACTGAGCATCTCTCCCCTGGGATGATGAGATCTCTGCCTGTCAAATGAATAAATGAAGGTTCTGTTAGCAGGCAAGAAAAGGGTTGTGGACATCTCTGAGGAATAGTCAGCAATACCTGACAGATGCCGCTTCTTTGACTATTCAGCACTCACGCTTACCTCCTTTCCACGCGGACGCTATACACAGAACCTCACTGTGCAAATAAGACATCCAGAGTTGTGTCCAGCCCCTGGACCATACTCTCAGGGTGGTCTGCAGTCCTTTTTGTCAAGTCCAATGTTGCTCCTCACAAATTAGCTCCCTATAGTACAGCATAAGTTATCTGCCCACAACATGCCCAGTACATAAAAGTAGAGCGGGAACAGGTCAACTCTAACAAAGCCTTGCATTTGGCAGAGGAGAGAACAGGAAACCCCCAGAAACCCCTCGTTGACAGCACCGGTCAATAAGTCCTGAGCAGGAAAAGAGGGGACCGCTTATCCTGGAAATGCATCAAGTTCCTCCTGGCTGCTCTGGAAGCCTTGTGTGTTCCTTCTGGAGAGTCACCGTGTCCATTTCACTCCATGGCAAACGCGGGAAGGATGTTAGAGAGTCCGCCCTTCCTGGGGGCCGTGGAGAGTGCGCAGCTCTCCCACTGGTGGAGTCTGGAGACCCGGGGATTTCCGTGAGTGTTTCACGGAGCGTTGCATCCAGCCTCAGGAGGCTTTTAGCAACTCAGTTATCTTAAAAATTAAGTAAGTGTCTTTGTCACAGAAATTTGAAAAAGAAAGAAAAAATCAGATTGATACACATCATGGCTTCTGACCATAATAGATTAACAGTAAAAATAAATTGTAAAAGGTCATATGAAAAGTTTAAAATATTGGAAGAAAATAAAAGTTAAAAAATACTTTCTATCAAAAGGTGTACAAGACAGATAAGGTAATATTTAGAGATAATTTTATATTCTTAAATATATTCAAAACAGAAACTTTTTTTTTTAAATGAAGAAAATCATTCAACTGAAGACACTGGAAGAAAGAAAACATAAACCTTAAGAAATATAAAGCAGTACAAGCCTAACATTTTTAGAGTAGAAGTTACTAGAAAGAAGAGAAAACTAGAAGATATTAGCAAAATCAAAACTGGTTCTTGCAGGAAAATTAATAAAATGGGCAACAATCTAAAAGAACAGAGAAAAACAAAATAAGAAAAGACAGAATATTAGGAATTTTAAAAAGAAGACATACTTCAAGATTTAAAAACATAACTTTAAGCTAATATTTTAAGATCAGATTAAATGGATACTTCTCTATTTAAAATGTTAACAATTTTACTCAAAAATAAATCTAAATAACATAATAGACATTTGATCTTATCAAGATATAAATAACTTATATTTTATGCAAACTTTTTCAGAGAAGAGGAAAAGAAGGAAAATTCTCTTTTTCAGCGTGTGAGGCAAAATAAATTTGATTTATAAGGATAATATAACTCTGACAAGAACAGTAAAAGAAAAGAACATTTTGGCCAACTGGAATATAAATTTTAAAGCCTAAATGAAATATTTGCAAATTGAACTCAACAGTGCATTAAAAATGATACTACATGATACTTGAATAGGATTTGATCCCTAGAAATTATAAGCTTTTTTTAAGAAAAAAGCCTTCTAATATCATATCCAACATTAAGAAATTACACTGAGATACTCACAAAGATGGCCAGCTGCAGAATTGCAACTCTCTGCAAAGCAACCTATGTGGAGGCGCAGACCTGGGACCTTAAGAGTCAGCCTGAAAGCCCAAGCTAAGGGCTATCGGATCGTCACCTGGGGACACAGAGTACAGGCAGATCCAAGCACCCCACAGGAGAATGAGAGAGCACCTTTGGAGATTAAGGGGTGAGTGTAAATACCAGCTTTTCGTCTCTACACACTTCGCGTGGGCCTCTGCAGTCTCAGCCAAGGAGAGGCAGCCCAGGGACGCCCTCAGCCCCGCCCATCCTGCACAGGCCAGGCACAGAGAGCTGCGTACACAGAGAAAGAAGCCCCAGCAGGTCACACTAGAGTCCAGGGGACTCCGCTTCCCGGGAGTCCCAATGTCAGCGCTTGCCCCTGCAGAGTCTCCGTGGGAAACACCCTGCAAGGGTGATCTGCGCCCTGGGGACACTCTCCTCCCTCCCTCCCCTGTGCCCAGCAGAGGCAGTCAACGACTTTGGGGAAGCCTGCCCTCGGAGGCCGCCACTGGGGTTCAGACCCTCCACAGAGCAGGACAGGATCTAAGAGGCAGGTGCTTCTTCACAGCACTGTTAGTGGCAGCGGCCCCGCCCAGCCATGGACAGAGGAAACAATAATAACCCTCTATCCCTGGCTGAAAAAGGAGGTCTTGCCCAGATGGGAGAAGGCCAGGCCACACCCCCAAGACCCCCTGAGCCGGACTGGAGCCACAGGACCCTGCCTGGCTGCCTGCCTGTCCTACAGATGAGATCAGCAGTGTGGGGATTTGGACCCTGGGCTCCAGGCAGGAACCGCGTCCCTTGTCCTTGAAGGAGGTGAAGGATTCTGGAGTAGAGGAAAGGCCTCACCCTGTTTCTGCCACACTGCGTTGGTGTAGCAGTTTCAAATGGTTCACCCCAGATCATCGCCCTTCCTCCCTTCCTGTCACTGCTGCCCTCAGGCAGGGTCCTGTGGCTCCAGTCCGGCTCAGGGGGTCTTGGGGGTGTGGCCTGGCCTTCTCCCATCTGGGCAAGACCTCCTTTTTC
>CAUYQG010091975.1:0-19360 GCA_963574415.1 Tarsius wallacei
CCTGTAGTTCCAGCTACTTGGAAGGCTGAGGCGGAAGGATCGCCGGAGCCCAGCAGGTCAAGGCTGCGGTGGCCGGGAGCGGCCACTGCACTCCAGTCTGGGCGACAGAGTGAGACTCCAACTCAAAAAATAAAAAAAAAAAAAGAAAATGTCATTTTATGGGCATCAGTAACTCAAAAATTAACAGATGCTGGAGAGGATGTAGCGAAAAGGGAACACTGCTACACTGTTGGTGGGAGTGTAAACTAGTACACCCTCTGTGGAAATCAGTGCGGTGATTCCTAAAAGCTCTAAAAATCGACCTTCCATATGACCCCACAATCCGCCTACTGGGAATATACCCGGAGGAACTCAAATCACTCTATGAAAAAGATATCTGCACACGTATGTTTATTGTAGCATTGTTCACAATAGCAAGATCATGGAACCAACTGCGCTACCCATCAAAGAGGACTGGATTAAAAAAATGTGGTACATATACATGATGGAATATTATGCAGCCATAAAGAAGAACAAAATCATGAATTTCACAGGAATTAGAGTTTATAATACTGAGTGATCTTTCACAGAAATAAAGATCTGAGTATCACATGTTCTCACTCATAAGTAGACCTTGAACAACTACTGTAATACTATAAGAAACAGATTGACAATGGTGGGAAATTATGGGGGGGGCAGGGAGTTGGGATTAACTGTAGTTGATATCTGCCTGGGGAAGGGGGGGAGCACACCTCATCAACAAGGGTACCTGTACAATGAATATTTGTATACCTAGAAACAATATTTTTCTAAGTTTACAATCCACCCTAATTAAATTTTGATCTGATACATATACATGGAGACACAAACACATAATGAATATTTGTATACCCTTAACTGTACCCCACAATTTTAAAATATATTTTAAATAAATAAATAAATACATAGAAAATGTCATTCTAATGAGGAATTATTACTGGAAAGGAACTTTTGCCTATAGAACTTACTTTTTTTATTAAGACAAAAAGACAAAGTAAAAAATTCTCATAGATCATAGATCAAAAAGACTGGTTTGCAAACAATAATTTAGTGGAGAGAACTAAGAAGAATTCAAATAGCTTAACTTCTACTTGCTTGAATTCTACTTCTATTTTTGATACTATGCAACACTGAAAAAATCATCAAGAATTATCTATTTCAACATATCTATCAACATACTGTAGGGTTGACACCTATGATGAAATTATACATGTTAAAGTATAAAATTACAAAAAATAAAGATGACAATTCCAAGAAATGATCACCATAGATAAAAGAATGATTGATTATAATTCAAAATTAAACTTCTAAAGATACTACTGATCAAATTAACCTTCCATTGACTAAGAAAAGGCTTAGAAAGAATTACAAAACAATATTTTTCTAAGTTTACAATCCACCCTAATTAAATTTTGATCTGATACATATACATGGAGACACAAACACACAGATATACATACATATATATAATAAATATGTATCCCAGAAATTAGAATTAACTTAAAATTCTTGCATGCTTCCTCTCTAATAAAGCAAGTCAGCAGTTCATAGAAATAACATTAGTTATTTGAACACATGATCAGGTATCACATGATCAGGTTACATGATCAGGTATGACAACTCTAAGACAAATAACCAATCTGGTCATAAAAAGGATTATTTTAATCATTATCAATTAAAAACACGATCAGTAACTTTAAAATCATTATTTAAATCTAGAAAACACGACCATACTAATGTATAACAGAATTCAGTTTGGATTGAATCCCATTTTGAGAAGATGATAGCTTGTTTGAAAGCTTGTTGGATTTCTTTTTCTACTGGAGGCTAAAACAGGCATGCAATCAAATAAAAAGCAGATATATGCTACATAGGTAAACACTAACAAAGGGGAGGAAGGAAAAATGTTCAAATAAGATATATTATGGTTATAGCACAAAGAATTTGAAGAGCAGGGATTTTGTCAACAGACCTATGTTAAAATCTCAACTTTGCCATTAGATTGTCCGGTTACTTTACTTCTCACAGTCACAGCTTTCTCTGTGAAAAAGTCAGAATAACACCATTACCATCAGAGAGGGTTTTTTGTTGTTGTTTTATTTTTGTTTTTGTTTTTGTTTTTGAGTCAGAGTCTCACTCCATGGCCCAGTCTGGAGTGCAGTGGCACACTCACGGCCACCCCAGCGTCCACCTGCTGGGCTCCCACAATCCTCCCGCCTCAGCCTTCCAAGTAGCCAGAACTACAGGCATGTGCTACCACGCCCAGCTAATTTTTTCATTTATTGTAGAAACAAGGTCTCACCATGTTGCCCAGGCTGGTCTCGAACCCGTGGGCTCAGGCAATCTTCTGGCCTCGGCCCCACCAAAGTGCTGGGATTACAGGCTTGAGCCACTGCGCCCAGCCAGAGAGATTTTATAGTAACAAAACATCATTAATGAACGTGTTTTGTAGAAGGACTATTTCATAGCAAGAGCTGCCTTTTTGCTATTTTCAAATGGAGCTTATACTCTTCTCAATAAAATAAGAATTTTTTGTTCAAGTATTGTTTGAAACTGTCAATTTACACAGAGAATGCTGTTTACAAGTGGAATGAGATTTCCAATAAAACAATCAGGCTTAGTTAGCATGTGGTAAAAGAACATAGAAAGCGTTCTTTGAAAAAAAAAAACAGCAACAAAAAATTCTACATGCAAACAAAATCTAATTTGTGATAGTCAACACAAAACAACATTTTGGTTAATATAACAAATACAGTTACAAATATTTTATGCTAGTGTGCAAAATAATATCTTCGTTAAAATTTAACTATAAAATGGACTAAACCTGAGATGAGAACATTCTCATACAATACAGCACAAGCTGTTTATCAAACCTGAAACACTATTTGTTAAAAGATTATTTCATTGTATTTATTTAGAATTTAACAACTATTCTAAGATACTCCAAAACTAGGTGTTTTATTATCTTGATTTTACTTAATTAAAAAAATTGAAGCATAGAGAAGTTAATTACTTCAAATACTAAGTCAAGCTTTTTTGTCCTATGAACAATGATTTTTTAATGATAAAAAAATGCATTTTTAACCAAGAAGGTATTCACCAAGGTAATGAAAGAAATTATAGAAATTTTTTTAATGAATACAGTTCCATTAAGCAGCCTGCTGGAACACAGTGTAAGGAGAAACTGCACATATTGGCTTTTTCTAGTGTGGGTGTCCTGGTATTCTTGGGATCTTTCACCCACTCATATGAGTCAGTTTTATATAACACTGTAACATATAATTTCCCTCCTACTCACAAGCCAACACTTCAGAGATAACATCTTACCATGAGTTATTTAAGGAATATGGTAACTTGGAACATTTTAATATTTTATAAAATGTGCAAACAACCAAATTATTACTATGTCAGCAACAAGCTACTTGGCTTCCAAAGAAGCATTCCAGTGTGTTTCAGTACTGTAAGAGTTTTGGAGAAGATGTTAAGAAAACATGTAAATTGCTTTACCATAACCAAATATCATAACTTAATTTAAAAAATCTAGGTATTTCACCAAATATTAGTCATTTCTGTACATAAAAAAATCAAGTACATAGGCAGTGATTTTGTAACTATATATTTACTGCAGAATTATTTCCATGGCTATTAAAGATAGTTACTTTAATATTACTTCATAGAGATCAAGAAAAGAAGGATTTGAGAACAGAAACTGGGAACCCTTAAAGGGGGAAGAGCGTCAAGTTTCAAAATATACCTATTGGATACCATGCTCACTATCTGGGTGATGGGGTCGATAAAAGCCCACACCTCACCAATATACAATATATCTTTATAACTAACCTACACATGCACTCCCAAAATTAAAATTTTTAAAATTAAAATTAAAAAAGAAAAGCAATGTTGATTTGGCTTTCTCCATAGTACATCAAATATTACATTTCTAAAAGGTAATTGAAAGGGTATATGTAAAATCAGGTGACCACAAATATAAAGGGAATATCCAGATTTTTTGTTGTTTAGGCTTAAATTCTTTTTCTTACAGCATTATCCAAAGTCAGTCACTTCATGACTAGACTTTAGAAATCATTATTATACTGAGATATTTTCCATTTAATTATTTATCATGAAAAGACAACTTCAGTTTCCTTTTTTGGAAGGACAGAGTCTCCCAAAGGAAGGAAAGCAGAAAGAAATGAAGCAACGCAATTTAAAACAGCAAATAGATATAAGAATGAAATTCTTCCCTTAGAGACTCTAGAGATTCATGGCATTATAAAGAAAAACACCAAATCTATCTGATAGGAAACTAATTTTAAATAAAAAATACTGCAGTAGATGACTTCATGGTTCATGAATCACTTCCATCTTATTCAGTATACTTAAATCAGACATGACCTGTTTAAAGCCCACAGATGCTACAAAAAGCTTGAGATTATCTCAGGATGCTCACATTACCACTATATGATTTTTTTTTTCAGTCTTGAACCAAGAGATGTTCAAGAATGTAACAGAATGTCATGTCAGTATTTCATTGTAACATGAATCTGCAATATTCTCATCGAAAGCAGAGTGATATAATATAAAAAAGATAAGCAGAAATAGGTCCAAACCCCAGCTAAATCTCTATTATTAACTTATAAGACTCATACGTTAGACAAATTATGCAGATATTTGAGCCAACAGGAATCCATTAATAAATCTGTGATGAATAAATATCTTGGAGCTTTAGTTTCCTTATGGTTAAAAGAGAGCTACTTATATATCTCATAGGGTTGTAGCCTTATTCATGTAAAGATTCTAGTAAACAGTATGTTCTTTTGAAAATCAAATTCACTTACACATTCATTCCTATACCCACTCAATACTATTAGTATGGTTGTACTTTTTTATGTTGATATACATAAAATTTATCATTTTAACCATTTTAAATGTATAGTTCAATGGCATTAAGTACATTCACTTTGCATTGCAACCATCACCACTATCTACCTCCTGAACTTTATCATCCCAAACTGAAATTCTACCCGTTAGACAATAACTCTCCATGACACCCTTTTTCCCCAGCCTAGTAACCACCTTCTATTTTGTCTATTTGAATGCTCTAGGTACTTCATGTAAGAGAAATCATATAATATTTTGTCCAGCAGTTAGATATAGTATCAAATAATCCAATGACATCCATTTACTGATCAATTTTATGGAATAAATGGGAAACTAATACCAATGCCCACATTGCCTTATAAGTACTAAGCAGCTGTATACATATAAAAGGGCTCAGGTAATATACACTGACTTTGTCTCAAGGTAATTGTCTCAAGATCCTAAAAAGAAGGGGGCGGGGAGTGGAAAGAAAAAGACAGGAAAAGAATATAGAAGTATACATTTGATTTTTTAAAATGTTTTCATAATACTGTATCATTTCACATCATGAGGTAAGTCAGTGGAATTATTCTGGTGCCTACAAATAGATAATGGTGAAGCTGGGCTTGGCGGTTCAGTCTGTAATCCAGTGCTTTGGGAGGCTGAGGTGAGTGATTGCCTGAGCCCGTGGTTTCAAGACCCGCCTGGGCAACTTGGCGAGACCTCATCTCTACAATAAATCAAAAATTAGCCGGGGGTGGTGGCGCGCGCCTGTAGTTCCAGCTACTTGGAAGGCTGAGGTGGAAGGATCGCCGGAGCCCAGCAGGTCGAGGCTGCGGTGGCCGGGAGCGTGCCACTGCACTCCAGTCTGGGTGACAGAGTGAGACTCCAACTCAAAAAAAACCCCAAAAAACAAATAGATAATGGTGTCTTGGTATTTGTATTAAGAGAACCAAGGTCAGTATCAAAGATTTGTGGCACTGGCTGTGACATCATGACTATCTTTCTTTATGGCCCCCAGGTGGCAGTGTGGCCCAGAGCAGTAGACATGACTTTCTCAGCTGCAGAGCTCCAGACCTACACAATATAAAAATATCCCCTTTTTAAAAAGCCTTACCTTGCCTGATAAACAAACACACTTATACCTGTGGCTGGGTAAAAATATAGTTACCATGATAAGCTGAAAGTTAAATATTTAGGTGCCCAAAGTTATTTGTTCTAAGGCAGGGGGAAATTACATACCAGTTATACATACCAGTGAGGTATCATAAACCCAGAACTGAAATACAACATTCCTTAGCCCAAAACATACCACCCCCACACTCCTATTCACACACAGTGACTTTCAGCTGGATATTGGCCATCTGCCTCTGCCTTCATGAGCAGATAAGGACCAAGCGGACTAAAGGGTTCTTCTACCTTGCACTTCAGTTGTCAGTTTTCTCACTTTTTAATAAGGCAATCAACCATTCACTCTCCCAGTGGCCAGTTTTAATTACTGTTAGAACTATAACACATCCTTCTGTATTGTGTTACTATTCCTCAAGTTCTAGTTTCTGAATAGAAAAAAAGAATCCTTTCTTCCACAGTCTATCCTCACACATTAAGCACTGACTTAATATTGGGGCCTCAGTTACTACGTCTCCACTGTTAGAGAGAATCCTCTTCCTGCCCTCCATCTACCTCTTTGTCTGCAGTCATTCTGAAAGCCCAACGTTGGCAGAGATTATTCATCTATTCATAAATAGTTAAACAGCTCAGGCAATCCCTTTGGGTCCTCTCCCACTGCCAGGAGCTTTCCTGTCTTCTAAATAAATTCCTACTTACAATCCTGTCTTCTAAATAAATTCCAAATAAATAAATAACTCATGATAATTAAATCTAACACTTCTAGACTGTCTTTTGAACTAGGCATCACGTTGTCATGCTTAATTTTATACAGTTTTAAGAGTATGATCATGATCATAATTGCAGAATGGATGTAACAGACAGAACCTGATGCCAGCTTTGGCCAAAGCCCCACACTCCTTTTGTTCTATCTCGGTGTTATTAAGTGCTTAGCACTACATAAGTGGTAAGCACTACATAAATGCTTTCTAAAAAGGACAAGTTTTTAAATTCTGAGTTTATTTCACAGGGTTATTTTGAGGATTCACAAAAAAGGTCAAAAAACTGATGGATATTTAAATTCACCATAAAAATTCAAAGTAGTTAATAAATTTGCAAATAAAAGCATTAAAATTCTTAGTAAGTTTGCAGATATGATAAAAGAGACAATCAAATTCATTCAATGTGTAGCACTTGTTTGAATCTTGAGTTGAACAAACCAACAGCACAAAAACACTTTTGAAATAAGTGGGGACATTTAATATTAGATATATTGAGGAATTAAATTTTGTTAGCTGTGATAATGATTCTACGATTATGAAAAAAGTCCTTATTTGTTAGAGATTAAAAATTGAAGTGTTTATGACTAAAATATAATTTCTTGAATTGACATTAAAATACCCCAGGGAAATAAAAATATGTTTCAGGTAAGAGACAAGGAACAGAACAATCAATAACTAGCAAAATGTTCATAATGACTAAAGTTGGGTGATAACTGCATGGTGGTTCCTTATACTTTTTGCTATACTTTTATACATATTTGAAATTTTTCATAATAAAAAGTTTAGATAAAATGAAAGGCAGGACATTTTCTTGCTAGTACAAAACAGCTAACAAAATTTAATTCCTCAATATATCTAATATTAAATGTCCCCACTTATTTCAAATCTCAGTTGAGAGAAAACCTGAAAATCTAACAAATATTTAGCTTTCCATATTTCAGAATGCATAAATTTATTTTACTGTTTTAAACTCTTACTATTTTTGCTTATAAATCATTTTTAAATTAACGGCAATTTTAAATTAAGCATTAATTATCATTTTACTTATTGTGACGAGAAAGGGAAAAAAGGATGGATATGTATATGTAACATGAAAATTACCAAAAATGGAACTTTAGAGGCAAAAGGTGATTAGATGGGGAAATATCATATTCTATACTAATTCTCTGGAATGAGTTCTCCGTTTGCTTTCTCCTACAGAATACTCCCTTGCCAACTAGCTTCAACCAGGGTTTTACCAATGGAGGTAACAACTGGTGGTTATAGAGTAGAAAGAGAGAACAGCAGAGGAAGGTCTATGCACATCTGTGTGGAAACAAACGTGAAAGCCCAAACAAAATGAAGGACTTTCTGACATCACACAACCTCCCTAGGTTGAAACAAAAAGAAATGGAGACCCTAAATAGACTAATAACAACCCAGGAAATCAACTCCATCATAAGAAAACTACCCACAAAAAAAAGTCCTGGACCAGATGGCTTTCCAACGGAGTTCTACAAAACATACAAGGAGGAGCTGATATTGAAAGTATGCCAAGCGATCAAGAAAAATAGAACTTGCTTCAAACCATTTTATGAAGCTAACATCACATTGATACCCAAACTGGGTAAAGATCCAACAAAGCTAAAGAGAGCTACAGGCCAATATCCCTGATGAATATAGATACACAAAATACTCAAAAAGATTCTAGCAAATCAGATGCAACAACAGATCTCAAAAATCATTCACCATAACCAAGTAGGCTTATTCCTCAGGATGCAGGGCTGGTTCAACATCCTCAAGACCATAAATGTAATTAAATACATCAACAGATGCAAAAATAGGAATTACATGATTATATCATCAGATGCAGAAAAAAGCTTTTGATAAAATCCAGCATCCCTTCTTGATAAAGACCCTTGAACACCTAGGCATAGAAGGAACATATCTTAAAATAGTAAGAGCTATCTACCCACAGCCAACATATTGCTAAATGTACAGAAATTGGAAGCATTTTCCTTGAAAACTGGAATAAGATAAGGCTTCCCACTCTCACCCCTGTTCAACATAGTGTTGGAAATCCTAGCTAGAGCAATCAGACAAGAGAAGGAGATCGGGAGTATCCAAATAGAAAATGAGAAAGTCAAGTTATCTCTCTTTGCTGACAATAAGATCCTATACCTTGAAATCCAAGAGAAACCTATTCAGCAAATGGTGCTGGGAAAACTGGCTGACCACATGCAGAAGATTCAAACAAGACCCCTATCTATCCCCATACACAAAAATTAACTACAAATGGATCAGAGACCTAAATGTGAAACCTCAAACCATAAAAACCTTAGAAAATGCAGGACACACCCTTATGGAAATTGGATCTGGCATCCAATTTGCTTGCATTTCAATGGCTCACAGTTTCTCCTTTCTGTGACTAATCACACAACAGCACGGGTATTTGTGAAACTCAGCCACCCATTCAGACCAGAATATTGGCACTTTCAGATCTTCAGCCAGAAGGCTGATTAGCAGGCCGTGTTTCGAAGTTAGCCTTCTCAGTGGCTCACAACCCCACACATTCTGTTTCTCTGCAGTTCACAACGAGGAAAACATGATTCTTTCAGGAAATTTTTCTTGCATCTCTCCAATAGCAAACACAAAGTCTAGGACTAAATAAACCTCTTTAGTTTAAGCTTTCAGATGGAAAAGAGCAAATATGAGCAGAGTGTAACAAACTCAGACTGATCTGACTTTATTAGATTAGAGGCCACTCACTGATTTGAAAGGGCTCATTTTCCAAGAGATTGAAGCAAGCTGTGTTAATGGATAACACTCTATGTAGGAAATGGTGCAGCTTGCGTGTTACTAACACTTGCCCTTAAAAATAAGGTTTGAATGGGAATTAATTTGTGAGAGAAAATATTAATGTGTATTATTTAAAAGAAGAGCTTGAATTGCAAAGTGCTCTTACTCAATAGTTAGGATGGTTACCTGTTATGTGTGATGCTGGAGAAAATGTTTAGAGCTACAGAGGATTAGTACAGATAGCCTTCTGCCTGCTTCCAACCAAATGAAAGGCTCTTTCTCCTTTCTGAAATGTAATAATCTTAGGTTTAACTATGTGGAGCTCATGTCTGTAAATAAAGATACTGCTGATAGTTAATCTGAAGAGAAATACAAATAGCTACTGAAAAGCTATTATCCAGATCCTTAAAACTATGGCTTTAGTCAGAACTTTCTTTCAAAAGACATTGCTTTCACATCTGTAATTACTAAGGTGTATAAATAGCCCCCAAATTAAAGCACAGTACTTTCTTTATTCCTTCTGTTTGGGAGATTGAAGTACATTTGCCACCAGAGCATCTAGTCGATAATACTCCCATGTCACCGTGCCTACTTTGCTGGATTTAGACCCAAATGGGTTGTCTCTATCTTTAGAGTCTTTGGGAGGCTGTCTGCAACTAGGTGTTAACAAGTAGATGAAGTTCTGCAGAACATTAGATCTTGCAGTTTTGTTTTCTTATGCCCCAGTAATACCTCATGTGACTTTTATTTATACTGCTCACCACCAAACTAATACAAGGATAGCTAACAAGGGAGCTTAAAAATAAATTTCACTCTGAGCCTTTATTAATTAACCAAAATGAGATAGTTTTAAAGATCACAAGAATTTGAAATGAAATAGGGCTATGGATCTCTGTTTGGTCATGACTTCTCCATAGATGGAGACCCTACTGGTATCTAATATCTTGACTTTCCCAGAATTACGTGCATTTCTATTTGGCTGATGAAAGTGGCAGGATCACAGACATGAGTGCCTTAGCAGACTAATCCTAACCGCTTTCCTGTCCTGGGGTGGGAAGGCGATTTGTTTGATTAGAACAGGAGTTTCAAACCATCCTAGGGAATTATCTTGTGGCCTTTGGGGAATGTAGAAGGGGTCAATTTTTGGAGGGAACGCTAACTGCCTGGGTGCCAAACCCTACCCCATTCCAAGCCCACATGCCTTCACCATTACAAACACAGCTTTTACTGGTTTTCTAGAGATTGTGCTTCACAAAAAAATTCAGTTTAATAAAGATTTCCTTCTTATAGCAAAATAAACAAACCCCCCTCCTGTTTGAAAACTGGTGCTTTCAGAGAAAATGTATGGCTATTTACTTTCTGAGACCACAGTATGACTAAGAATTTTGGGATCTTCTGAAGGAAAGATCACTTTGATAGACTGAAAACCCACCATCCTCTAGAATGCTACTCCAGGGAGTCTGGGTGGGTCAGGGGCAACATGGGAATTAGAAGCTACATATATGTGCCTTCAAGGACTGGACATGCCTAGCTTCAGGTTCAGTTGATATTGATTCAGCCAGCATTTATGAAACTCTAATTGTGTGTCTAGCCCCATGCTGTGAGCTTTTATGCATGCCATCTTACCCACTCCTCATAGCACATTTGAGGTGTATAATAATATGCTCATTTTGTAGTCAAGGATGGAGGATAAATGTTTTGTGCAAAAATGCACAGCTCATAGTGACAGAGCTAGGACCCAAACACATCTCCCCATAGCTTTC
The DNA here is from genome assembly GCA_963574415.1 of Tarsius wallacei. Classification (NCBI taxonomy): domain Eukaryota; kingdom Metazoa; phylum Chordata; class Mammalia; order Primates; family Tarsiidae; genus Tarsius; species Tarsius wallacei. Next base: position 11,309 of record CAUYQG010091975.1, read on the forward strand.
TATTATAGCGTGATTTAAGTCTTAGAACCTAAAACTTTGGGAGTTTATACATTTCATCCCACTTCCATATTGTTTGCACTGCTTATGATTAAAAGTATATTATTACAAGGAAAAAGTTCTACTCTGGGTGAAATTACTCTTTTATTCAGAGATCTTGTGGCGCTGCCTTTGTATTTTCTGGGCTTTCCTATCCCTCCAATAATAAGCTAGAGACTTGGGGAACTTTTGGGAGTCAGAGTACAAGGACACCCAGTTTCAAGAATGCATGGAACTATTCCAGGGGATCAAGGAAACTATCTATACCCCTCAGCCCCCCTCAATTCCCGATTTTTAAGGATTTTAAAAATGGGTCTAGCATTAATACAATGCATTTTAAATGGCTGTTACAGGGGTTGATTTTCACCTGAAAGAAATTTTCCATCTAGTTTGCAAGACGAGTTGTAGTAAAAAGTAGATTTTATTTATGAGTGTTTTATTTATGAGAAAACTAGTAGTTTTCTGGCTTCTCAACATGATTATATTTGATGATGTCTTAGGAATTTATGTATATTTTTTCTCAAGTTCTAGGATAATAACTATCCTAACTGTAACCAGAAACATACTTTTCTTATACATCAAATATATTGTTCCAAATTATGATGCTTTCTCAGCACTGTTCAGTATTATTGTGCGTTCTTTCTTTTTTAAAAAATGTACTTTTATTTTACATTTATACAACATTAAGCACAAGCTAGCTTGTTAAATATAAAGCTACTGCAAGTATTTCTTTGAAAAAATGAAAACACCGAATCAGCAATGCTGCAGCAAAGTCGGAATCACATGGAAACAGAATTTTTGTTTTCTCTCCTTTCAACACTGCATGGTCTCTGCTTTGTTCTTTTATGTCTCCTGAATGTCACTGCAGATTTTCCATACCTAATCTACCTACAATTTTCTTAAACAAAAAAATTTATATGTAGCTTAATATAACATGCATACATATATGTATGTGCATATATGTATTTAATGCTATGTATATGTATATTATATGTGTACAGATGTAATGTCCACATATGATATATATATTATAGTATATATATGCACCTAGTCTCATACATTTAAAGCTACGAACATGGCCACTGTAGAATGGTGGGAATCATGTCAGTCCTTGGCCACTAGAGCCAGAAAATCAAGAAAAACTCACAGCAGAATCATTCTCTATATAATCAAGAAACACATTTCTTGTGTAGTGTGGAAAGCAGGACAAAACAAATGAACAAACCAACAGAAAACCAGTGGGGCCAGGAGGCAGAGTTGTAAGAAGTGTCCAACTAGTCAAGTGCCTGGGTTCAGCATCCAGCTCTATTTCTTACCAACGGAGTGGCCTTGGGCAATCCCATCTTCCCTCTGTGAGTCAGTATCCTCTTACATAAAACGTGTGATGAGACCTTAACTCAGAGGGCTTCCAAAGAACAGCTGCTGCTTTAAAGAGTACTGCATGTCGGTTGCTGCAGAAAACACACCAGACCACTTCGTCACCATTTTCATCTGGGGAAAGAAAGAAAGCGACGCAGTTGGGGAGTAGGAGGGAGAAAATACGTAGGGCAGTGGCCAGAGTGAGGGCACTTTTGTCTGTTTTTCTGCCCCATGTACAAGCCCCGGAGAGGACTGGGGGGTGAAGCACCTGGGTGGTGGGTGAGGCTCGTTGCCCCATGCTCACAGTCAGATGTTTTGACAGTTTCTTCCAGCACATCCTGGGCACCTTACAGGCAGTTAGCTTCTTTGGGAAGGACACTACACGCTTCTAGGTGCCTGGCTCCCACCCTGCTGGGCCCCAAGCTGCCAGGCGGTGTTAAGAGTGTCCCCTACTTCCTCTGATAATCCAGATGGATAAGTGGAATGGGTGGAAAAAGGAAACATTCACAAGGCTCCTGCTCTCCTGGGAAGCCTGTTCATCACAGAGACTGCTGCAGGGACAAAGGCTTCTCCTTGGGGGCATCCAACACCTTCAGGCTGGGCCACTGTGGTGTACCCACACAGTAGATTATTCTCTAGTATCTCTAGTTTTACATTGCTGCATAAAAGGTGGATTGGCTAGGAGGTGACCACCTGAACAAAACATTCTAAGGATCCTCATGGATTACTGCTTCAAAACTTTCTTACGATCTGCTTAAATGATGTTTGTTCTCTCACACCTTATTTATTGCAAGGACTCCTACCTAAATGCTACTCATTTCAAAAGGAAGTAGCTTCTTGAAAAGTAATTTCCATTTACAGATGGGGAAAGGAAGGTTTTTGCACAAACACCTTACTAAGCTGAGTAATCAGTCTTCAACAACTTGATCTTTTCTGTGGACACAGAGCACTTAATGGAACAGCAGCATTTTATAGATACTAGAACGTTTCTGATAATAACAACAATTAACCATTGACATTTATATAGTATTATATTGTTTATAAAGTATTTTTACAAGTCTCATGTAGTTTTATCTCTAACATTTAGTAGACATTGATTGATTGATTGATTGATTGAGTCAGGGTCTCACTCTGCTGCCCAGGCTGCAATGTAGTGACACAACCATAGCTCACTGCAGCCTTCAACTCCGGGGCTCAAGAGATCCTCCTGCATCAACCTCCTGCGTAGCTGGGACAACAAGTGCGCCACCACTCCTGGTTGATTTTTAAAAATTTTTTATAGAGAAAAGTTCTCACTATTTTGTCCAGGCTCAAACTCCTGGGCTCAAGTGATCCTCCTACCTTGGTCTCCCAAAGTGTGGTGGTTACAGGTGTGTGTCACCATACCTGTTCCAATTAATAAACTTTTTAAAAGTAATAGCTAACACCCATTGAGTCTTGTTATATGTCAGGTTACATTTAACCATTCAATGAATTATTTTATAATCCCTAAGACAATCATATGCTTCCTCCTTTTCATAGATGAGGAAACTGAGGCTTGAAGGAGTTAGAGGACTCCTCCAGTCGATCATTCACATCCACACTGCCTGCAAATTATTGCCTGAAAGGCAAATACTCACCTTGGTATTTGGATTGTCTTAGGAGGGATGATGGGTGGGTGGTGTCCTTAGCTTGCATCACCAAGTGTTCTGTAGACGATCAATTGTGCAGGGTGCTAAGTATTCTATGGAAAGAAAGGCTCTGAGGTAATGTGAGTTTTGAACTGCAGAGTTGTACAAAACTAAGCTCGTATTTTCTTTTTTTTAAATGTTGCTGCAGGACACTGCAATGTGTCCTGGAGGGAGAAGGGAACATAACATCAATAAGGGTACCTGATCCCAGACCAGGTGAAGTGAGGACCAATGGGAGGCCAGACTTCACCTGTACAATGATCGCTTAATGTTCCTGGTCCTGAACTGCACCCTACATCTTTAAAAACAAACAAACAAACAAACAAAAATGTTACTTCTCAGGAGCTCCATGTTTTCCCGTCGGCACTGGGGAATGCTGACCTGGGTTATTTCCCCAACGAAAGGGCTCTGAAGACAGTACTGGAAGGTGAATCACATTGGATTCCCAGGGTCTGGTCACCCTTTCCTCTTGTGATCCTAGAAGACAGTTGAGAAAACACTGAAAATAAAACGCTTCACTTAGAAAAAGTGTATGACAAATGTTGATGTGCAGAGTCACACCTGCGTCTGTCGTCTGCCCCATTCCAGAGTCAGCTTCAGCCCTTGCTGTAAGGGCTTCTCTCACAGCTCACCCCGTCCTCTCCCCGTGACTGCTCAGGGAAGATGTAGGACCTGGGACAGAGATGGCTTTGCATCCAGGCCCTTCTCTAGTATCCTCCAGTAACGTGAACTTGGGTAAGCTATTTACCATCTCAATATCTATAAAATAAAAAATCATGGTACTTCCTTGGTATGGTTGTTGTAAGGATCAAGATTTTATGGTAAAGTAGCCAGTATGAAGTCTGGCAGCAGGTGATCAATAATGGTGACTATCCTGGGAAACTAGAAATAGGGCCTTCAAAATAAAAGCTGGCTACTTAGAGAATACAGTGCAACAAGAAACTTGAAAACACATACATACAACAAGCTCAAAGCCAAAACAAAACAAGGAAACAAAGAAAAAAACTTTATAAGACCATCGTGACAGGGATAAACTATCACATTTCAATAATCAGCCTGAATGTGAATGAATAATGCACCACTGAAAAGATACAGAATGGCAAACTGGATAAGAAACTATGACCCAAATATTTGCTGCCTCCAGGAGACTCATCTCACTATAAGGGACGCACACAGACTCAAAGTTAAAGGATAGAAAATCAGTGTCCAGGCAAATGGATCACAAAAGAAGGCAGGAGTTGCAATCTTAATATCAGACAAAACAACATTAAGCAATCAAAAATTTAAAAAGATACAAAAGGACACACATAATGCTAAAAGATTCAAGCCATCAACAAGAAATATCCGTCCGAAATATATATGCACCAACACAGGAGCACCAACATTTATAAAGCAATGACTAAAACTAAAAAAATATATTGACTGTAACACTTTTATAGCAGGGGACTTGAATACCCCATTGACAGCCCTAGATAGATCATCGAGGCAAAAAATCAACAAGGAGATCCAGAACCTAAACTTGACACTTGACCAAATGGACTTAATAGATACCTAAAGATTATTCCATCCAACAACCACAGAATATACATTCTACTCATCACCACATGGAACGTATTCCAAGATCAATCACATCCTTGGCCATAAATCAAGCATAAACAAGTTCCATAAGGTTGCAATCTTGCCATGCACATTCTCAGAACACAGTGGAAAAAAAGTAAATATCAATACCAAGAACATTTCCCCAAAGTCTACAAGGATATGGACACTAAACAGCATGATGCTGAACAACTACTGGGTCAACACTGAAATCAAAGCATAGATTAAAACATTACTGGAAATAAATGAAAATGAAGAAACATCTTACCAAAAACCTCTGGGATGCCATGAAAGCATTTGTAAGAGGGGAACATATCTCTATGAGCATACATCAAGAAAATGGAAAGATCACAAGTGGAGAGCCTGACAAGTCACCTAAGGGAGCTGGAAAGAAAAGACCATCAAAACCCCAAATCACCAAACCCAAATCACCAAAATAAGAGCCCAAATATGGGACATAGCACACAAAAAATATCATAGAAAATATCAACAAAACAAAAAGTTGGTTCTTTGAAAGAATTAACAAGATGATGGACCCCTAGCCAAAATGACCAAGAAAAAGAGAGAAAAAGTCCAAATAAACACAATCAGAAATACAAAAGATCAAATCACAACTGACCCCGATGAAATACAAAAGATTATCAGAGATCACTATGTACACCAGTATGGAAACAAACTTGATAACCTAAAAGAAATGGAGGACTTTCTAACATCATACCACCTCCCCAGGTTGAAACAAGAAGACATTGAGACACTAAATATACCAGTAACAATCCAGGAAATTGACCCTGTCATAAGAAAACTACCTACAAAAAAATGCCCTGGACCAGATGGCTTTCCAGCCGAATTCTACAAAACATACAAGGAGGAGCTGATACTAATCCTATTGAAAGTATTCCAGGCACTTGAGAAAGATGGAATTCTCCCCAAATCATTTTGTGAAGCTAACATCACACTGATACCCAACCCAGGTAAATATCCAACAAAAAAAGAGAACTATAGGCCAATATCCCTTATGAACATAGATGCAAAAATCCTCAACAAGATTCTAGCAAATCGGATCCAAAACCACATCTCAAAAATCACCCACCATGACCAAGTAGGCTTCATCCTGAGGATGCAGGGCTGGTTCAACATTCACAAGACCATACATTTAATTAAATACATCAACAGATGTAAAAACAAGAACCACATGATTATCTCATTAGATGCAGAAAAAGCTTTTGATAAAATCCAGCATCCGTTCTTGATAAAAACCCCCAGACACCTAGGTATAGAAGGAACATACCTCAAAATGGTAAGTGCCATCTACAATAAACCCACAGCTAAAATATTGCTAAATGAACAGAAATTGGAAATATTTCCCCTGAAAACTGGAACAAGACAAAGCTGCCCACTCTCACCCCTCTTGTTCAACATTGTGTTAGAAGTCTTAGCTGGGGCAATTAGACAAGAGAAGGAAATCAGCAGTATCCAAATAGGAAAAGCGGAAGTCAGTTATCCCTCTTTGCTGAGGATATGATCCTATGCCTTGAAAATCTAAGAGAATCTGTCAAAAACCTGCTTGCACTGATAAAGTACTTTGGCAGAGTCGCAGTGTACAAAATAAATGTGCAAAAGATAGTTACATTTCTATACACCAACAACCAGGCAGAGACCCAAATTAAGCACAATCCGATTCACAATAACCACCAAAAAATGAAATATCTTGGCATTTTCGTAACCAGAGAAGTGAAAGACCTTTATAATGAGAACTACAAAACACTGCTCAAAGAAATCCAAGAAGATGCAAACAAATGGAAAAATATTCCATGCTCATGGATAGGAAGAATCAACATTGTTAAAATATCCATCCTACCAAAGGCAATCTACAGATTCAATGCAATACCCATTAAGTTACCAACATCATTCTTCTCAGACCTGGGAATGACAATACAGAAATTCATATGGAAACATAAACAACCACGAATAGCCAAAACAATCCTTAGCAGAAGAAACAAAGCAGGATATATCACACTTCCAGACTTCAAACTTTTCTATAAGTCTACAGTAATCAAAACAGTCCGGTATTGGTACAAGAACAGGCGCATAGACCAATGAAACAGGACAGAGATTCTGGAAGCAAAGTCTCAATTCCTCAACCAACTCACCTTTGAAAAAGCCTCCAACAACAACCACTGGGGAGAAGAAAACCTATTCAGTAAATGGTGCTGTGAAAACTGGCTAGTCACATGCAAAACGTTGAAACAGGACACCTACCTACCACTATACAAAAAAATTAACTCCAAATGTTTCAAAGACCTAAACATAAAACCTCAAACTATAAGAATCTTAGAAAATGCAGGAGACACCCTTATGGAAATTGGAACTGGCAACCAATTCCTATTCAGAACTATAAAGGCCAATACCTTAAGAAATAAGATAGACAATGGGACCTCATCAAACTAATGAGCTTCTGCAAAGCAAAAGAAACCATCAAGAGAGCAGGGAGACAGCCCCAAAAACGTTTGCCAACTGTATATCTGACAAAGGCCTAACATCTAGGATCTACAAGGAACTCAAATGCACTGAAAGGAAAAAAACAAACAGCCTCATGAAAAAGTAGGCAAAAGACATGAATAGACACTTCTCAAAAGAAGATATACAGGCATTCAACAGACACATGAAAAAGTGCTCAGCCTCACTCATCATCAGAGAATTGCAAATCAGAACCACACTGAGATACTACCTAACCCCAGTAAGAATGGCCATCATTAATAAAACAAACAACAATAGATGCTGGCGAGGCTGCGGAGAAAAAGAAACACTTTTACACAGCTGGTGGGAATGCAAACTAGTGCTTCCTCTTTGAAAGACAGTGTGGTGATTTCTAAAAGAACTAGAAATTGATCTTCCATATGACCCAGCAATTCCTCTATTGGGCATATACCAAGAGGAACTCAAATCATTCTACAAAAAAGATACCTGCACATGTATGCTTGTTGCAGCTCTATCTACAATAGCAAAAACATGGAACCAACCGTGTTGTCCATCGAAGCTGGACTAGATAAAAGACCCGCCTGGGCAACTTGGTGAGACCTCATCTCTACAATAAATCAAAAAATTAGCCGGGTGTGGTAGCATGCGCCTGTAGTTCCAGCTACTTGGAAGGCTGAGGCAGAAGGATCGCCGGAGCCCAGCAGGTCGAGGCTGCGGCGGCTGGGAGCGGCCACTGCACTCCAGTCTGGGTGATGGAGTGAGACTCCAACTCAAAAAAAAACAAACAAAAAACCAGTGTGGTACATATATACAATGGAATATTGTGCAGCCATAAAGAAAGACAAACATATGGACTTCGTGGTAACTTTTATTGATTTAGAGTCTGTCATAGTCAGTGATCTATCCCAGCAAC
>CAUYQG010091982.1:0-13188 GCA_963574415.1 Tarsius wallacei
CTGCGTAGTATTCCATTGTGTATATGTACCACATTTTTTTAATCCAGTCCTCTTTTGATGGACAGCAAGGTTGCTTCCAGGTTCTTGCTCTTGTGAACAATGCTGCAATAAACATACAAGTGCAGGTATCTTTTTTATAAAGTGATTTGAGTTCTTCAGGGTATATTCCCAGTAGGGGGATTGTGGGGTCATATGGGAGGTTGGTGTTTAGAGCTTTTAGGAATCGCCAGACTGCTTTCCATAGAGGTTGCGCTAGTTTACACTCCCACCAACAGTGTAGAAGTGTTCCCTTTTCGCCACATCCTCTCCAGCAACAGTTATTTTTTGAGTTATTGATAATTGCCATTCTGACTGGAGTTAGGTGGTATCTCAGAGTGGTTTTGATTTGCATCTCCCTGATGATTAGTGAGGTTGAACATTTCTTCATGTGTAAAAATCTTAAATAAATAAGGCTGGAAAACTCTCCAGATGGCCTTGACCTTGTTTGCCAGCAGAGTAAGAAATGCATTAGCAGAAGGGATGCTGGTATCACTTGCTGCTAAGTGGTGGCTGTCTTCTAGTGGCCAGGGCTGATACTAGGAGAGGGCCTTATAGAGCAAGTAGCAAAGGACCTTACAGAAAAAATAGCAAAGGTAATTACAGACCTCAGAGTAACATAGACCAGGTGGTAGCACATAACCATCAGAAGCAAAGTGTGTCCCTTGAAAACAGGTTTCAAGATGACAAATTAGGGCAAAAGATTTGGTTTCTTGCTAATTAACTTTCTATCACCGAATTATAAGCTCTTTGAGGGCAAAGAATTGCCTGTCTCACTTATTTATATCTTCATTACAGAAAAAGATGCAGATACATAAATGTTTTCCAACCAATATTTGTCAGGTGAATTAGGCTACCCTAAGAGGGTAGGAGGGAGAATGTATAGACAATTCTTTTGATAGAGTCCTTGTGAGATTGTTAGCCACTCAAACTTGTAACTTTCATAATATGTTTTTAAAGGATTAGCTAAAAAATGACAGTGGACCATTATAACATTAGAAGAAAATTAATAAATTATAAATACTAACCCTTAATAAGGTGTCTGTTTTAATGTTAAAGTGCAAAGACATTTACTTAAATTAAGATTTATATAGGCTTTTTATCAAGAGGCATGGGCACTGAACATTCAGGCAGAAGAAGAAAAATGTATCACTGTTCTAGTCAAAAACAGGCATGTGGAGTCCCATTGTGAGATGCAAAGACAGGTGGTTGATGATCATTTGTGTTCCAGTTAAGAAAGAAAATGAATTCTTGAAAATCAGGGAAGAAAGGGTTGAGATATAAGATAAGTTTCCTAGGGAAAAAGTTTTTAGGGAAATTTAAACCCTTATTTCCAAAATTCTGTTTCTGAGAATATAAATTTTGTGAGTTGCTAATGCATGTCCTATGTTCAAATGGTTAATCATTGTATATTAATTTGAGAAATGTTGTCCTAGGTTTTGCAGCATTGGGCACAAGATGAAAGAGTGCTTATTAACTATGTGGTTTTCCAAAAAGAGTACTATAGTTGTTTGTCTTTCCAATGAGAAATGTGTTTCTTGTGACATGTGACTTTGTACAACATTTAGGGGATAGGGAAGATTCTGGGAAAATGGCAAAATAGAAAGCACCAGAAATATGTCTCCTTGCCTAGGCAACAAATACTCTGGAAGAATCTGTCTGATGTAACTATTTTGAAACTCTGGAGTCTATTGAAAGCTTGTAATTTCCAGTTGAAGGGTTGGATGGTAAGTTGTGGCTAATTTTTTTTTTTATCAATTTCATCTCTTAGCACAGAAGTACCTACTCATATCCCTCCCTAGTCATGTGGCAGGCAGCTGTGCACATGTTCCATGCTCTGAAAGCAGCTTGCACACAGGTTGTGAGAGTTAGATAGGTAAAAAGAACACTGTCCTCCAAATATCAAGTATCTGTGTGCTGAATACTGATTACTTCTTTTGATCACAAAAGCACAAAGAAGTGGGCAACCATTATTTTGCACCTTTTCTTAATGTTGTAACTGCCCCCACCCAATGCCTTGGGTTCAAGTGACTCTCAGAAGATTCAGAGAACTGAAACTCTTCCACACCCTTTCATTTTTCTCTTTCCCCCCTTTTGGGAGCCAGGCATTAATGACTAGAACATTCAAAAGCTACTGCACATACAGGGAACATTAGAAAGTGATCATACATGCCCAGGGAAAACCACAGGTTCAGAAAAGAACTGGGCAAACCTTACATTTATACCTTAGACTGATCCTTGGCACAGAGACTGCTTACAACAATGAAAAAGAAACAACAGCAATAACACAAAACATCCAATCTTAGGGAGTGTGGAGAATCTGTGTTCCAGATTTACTACATTATTAGATTCAAATGTCCCATTTTCCACAAAACAGGGCACACAGAGAAACAAGAAAGTATGGCCCATTGAAAGGAAAAAAAACAAAAAACAAAAAACAGAAACTGGTCTTGAAAATGACCTGATGGTAGACCTACTAGACAAGATTTTAAAACAACTGTCATAAAGATGTTCAAAGTACTGAAATAATATTTTGAGAAAATAAAGAAAATGATGTATAAAATAAGCTGGAAATATCAACAAAAAGATAGAAAACATAAAAAGAAAAAAATAAATTCTGGAGCTAGAATGTATGATGTCTGAAATGGAAATTTATAGAGGGGTTCAAAGGCAGATTTAAGCAGGCAAGAGAAAAAAGTAAATTTGAAAACAAGTGTATGGAAATAATTGAGTATGAGGGTAAGAAAGTACAAAGATTAAAGAAAGGTGAAAAGAGCTTAAAGGACCTGTGGGATATCATCAAGTGAACCAACTTCATGTTCTGTGAGTCCCAGAGGAAGAAAAGAGAGGAAGAAGCAGAGGAGGTATTTGAAGAAACAGTGGCTAAGAAATCCTCATATTTGGTAAAAGACATATAAATATGAGCATCCAAGTAATTCAATGAGCTCCAAGCATGATGAATTTAGAGGCATCTCTATTGAAACACACTGTAATGCTACTTTCAAAAGACAAAGAATACTAGAGAATCTTGAAAACAGAGGGAAGCAACTTGTCACATACAAGTGTTCTTCAACCTCAATAAGTTTATTGGCAGGTTTCTTATCAGATACTATGGAAGCTAGAAGGTAGTGGACCCCTATATTTTAAACACTAAAAGAAAACAAACAAGCAAACAAACAAAAACAAAACCTGTCAAGTAACAATTCCATATCTAGCAATACTGTCCTTCAAAAGTGAAAGGGATATTAAGACATTCTCTGATAAGCAAAAGCTAATAGATTATTACTAGACTGAACTTCCATGCAAGAAATGCCTAAGTAAGTCCTTCAGTGTGAAATGAAAGGACACTAAACAGTAACTTGAAGCTATATGAAGAAATTAAGGTTTCAATAAAGGTCAATGCACAAGCAATTGTAAAATCCAGTATTATTGTAACAATGATTTATAATTCAATTTTTTCTACTTGATTTAAGAGGCTAATACTAAAAATAAATTAGTCTAAAGGTAGTATTATTGCAACTTTGATTTTTCTACTCTACAATAGTTTTACCTAATTTAAAAAACTAATGCTTTTGAAAAAAGTATTAGTTTATGATTTGTGGCACACAATGTATAAAGATGTAATTTTGTGACATCAACAACCAGAAAGAGTTGAAACAAAACTGTTAAAGGAGCACAGTTTTTATACATTCTTGAAGTTAAGCTGGTATAAATTCAAATTAGAGTGTTATAACTTTAGGATGTTAGATTTAATCTCCTTGGTAACTACAAAGAAAATAGCTATTGAATACATATAAAAGGAGATTTAAAAAAGTTTAAACATTTCACTACAAAAAAATCAACTAAACACAATAGAACAGCAAGGGAGAAATTGAGGAACAAAAAACTATAAGGCACTTAGATAGCAAATAGTATAATGCCAGAAGTATGTCACTCCTTATCAGTAATTACTTTAAATGTAAATAGATTAAACTCTTAATCAAAAGAAAGAGATTGTCAGACTGAATGAAAAAAACATAATCCAACTATATGTGTGGACAAGAGACTCGCTTTAGATCCAAGGACACAAATAGATTGAAAGAGAAAGGATGGAAAAAGAAATTCTATGCAAATAGTGACCAAAGGAAAGCAGAGGTAGCTTTACTAATATCAGAATTAAAAGAAGAAGTAAATCATTTGACAATAACAGTTGGAGACTTCAATACTCTGCTCTCAGTAACAGAACAACTAAACAGAAGATATTAAGGAATATAAGACTTAACACAATAAACCAACTAGATCTGACAAACATACAGAATATTGTCTCAGGAAAAGCAGCATGTACAAACTTCTTAAGTGCATATGGAACATTTTTCAGAATAAACAATATGTTAGGCCATAAATTAAGTCTCAATACATTTACAAAGATAGCTATCATTCAAAGTATCTTCTGCAGCCACAATGAAATGAAAATAGAGATAACAGAAATAAAACTGGAAAATATACAAAAATTTTAGAAATTAAAACTGTCAAACTACCAATGCATCAAAAAAGATATAATAAGAAAAATTAGAATACTTAGAGATGAATGACTATAAGAGTAGCATGTCATAATTTATGGGCCATATCAAAAGAAGTAATAAGGGGAAATTTATAGCTATAAATGCTTACTTTAAAAAAAACAAGAAAGGCCTAACTTTATGACTTTAGGAAATAGAGAAAGAACAAACTAAACCCAAAGTTAGAAGAAGAAAGGACATAATAATAATTAGAACAGAGATAAATGAAATAAAGAGTAGAAAACGACAGAGAAAAATCAGTTAAACAAAAAGTTGGTTATACAAAAAGATTCACAAAACTGAAAAGCCTTTAGCTTTATAGAATAAGAAAAAAAGAGAGAAGACTCAAATTTCTAAAATCAGAAATAGAAATGGGAACATTAACTTCTGATTTAATAGGAAAAAAAGAATAATAAGAAAGTGCTGTAAACAATTATACAAAAACAAATTGGATAAGATAAGCAAATTCCTAGAAATATAAAACTTACCAAACTAAATCACAAAGAAATAGAAAATCTGAAGAGACTTAAAACTCGTAAGGAGATTGAGTTAGTAATAAAAAAAAAATCTCCCAACAAAGAAAAGCTCTGCAACTGACAGCTTCACAGGTAAAATTTATCAAACATTTTAAAAAGAACTAGCACCAACCCTTAAATTTTTCCAAAAAATTGAAGTCACTTCTTAATTCATTCTATGAGGTCTGCATTACTCTGATACCAAAGGCAGACAAAGGCACTACAAGAAAAGAACACTACAGACTAACATCTCTTATGAACAGTAATGCAAATGCCCTCGACAAAATACTATCAAACTAAATTAAGCAGAATATTAAAAGGGTTATACACTATGACCAAGTGGGATTTATTCCTGGAATGCAATGATGGCTTATCATACAAAAATCAGTCAATGTTATTGTGGGGTTTCCTGGTTCCACCAGCCACACTTTCTTTCTTTGTCCTGACTGAAAAACATAGAGTGCCTTGATGACACTGTGACCCAGCAAGCTACATGATTTCCACTGCAGGCTTGAATCCAGGCTGGTACCTTGAACAAGCTGATGAAGCTGTCTAGGATGTTGCTCACAAACAATGAAAGATCAACTATATTGCTAAATATGTGGAAACTAGTTTTAGCTCTGAGCCAAATTCAGTAAGTCCTCATATAAACTCCATAACCAGATCCCTTCATTGCAGACATACCCAGGTAGAATATCTCTCTTTTATTTTATTTACTTTTTTTTGCGTGTAATGCGAAGATTGCAGTGACACATTATATGTAAGTTCTTCTAATAAATGCTTTGAACTGATCATCCTGGAATGTAGTTCTTCTTTCTTTGGAATCCCAGCTGGCCCCATCTTGGGATTGCTTGGTGAGGTTCCTTGAGGGAACTCCTCTGCCACCACTTTTGGAGTGATTTCATCTGTGTTCAACTGGACAAAATGGTAATAAAGCAGATGGATAGAATAAAGGGAAAAAAAAAACCCTACATGATCATCTCAATTGATGCAGAAAAGCATTTGATAAAATTCAGCAATATTTTATGATAAAAACACTTAACAAACAACATAATAAAAGCTATATATGAAAACCCACAATGAACATAATATTTTATGGTGAGTTATTAAGGCTTTTCCTTTAAGATCAAGAACAAGTCAAGAATGTCCACTTTCACCACTTCTATTCAACATAGTACTGGAAACTCTAGCCAGAGCAATTAGGCAAGAAAAAGAAATAAAATACATCCAAATTGGAAAGAAAAATAAAATTATATCTTAAATATTGAAAATTCAAAAGATTCCATCAAGATCTATTAAAACTAATAATTGAATTATGTAAAATAGCAGGATACAAAGACAACAGAGAAAAATTAGTTGCACTTTTATACATTAACAATGAATGATCTGCAAAGGAAATTACAAGAAGATTTACATTTATAATATTACCAAACATAGTGAAATACTTAGGAATGAACTAAAATGGTGATAGACTTGTACAATGAAAACTATAAAATATTGTTGAAAGAAATTACAGTCAACATAAATAAATGAAAACACAGCCAATATTGATGAATTGGAAGACTTAATATTGTTAACATGTCAATGCTACCCAAAGCAATTTAGAGATTCAGTGCAATCCCTATTGTTGTTGTTTTTTGCAGAAATAGGAAAATCCATGCTGAAATTTGTATGGAGTCTCAATGGGTCATGAAGAGCCAATAACATCTTGAAAAAGAACAAACTTGGAGGATTCAACTGACTAATTTCAAAACTTACTGCAAAGCTATAGTGATCAAAATAATACAGTGGCACTGGTGTAAAGGCAGTCATATAGGTAAATGCCTCAATTATCTATTGAAGCAAAATGTAGTACATACATGCAATGGAATTTTATTCAATCTTAAAAAGGAACAAAATTCTGATGTATGTTACAACGTGGGTGAACTCTGAGGACATTATATTATGTGAAAAAGCCAGAAAAAGAAAATATAGTGTGATTTTAGTTATATGAGATACTCAGAGAGAAGCCAAAATCATAGCATCAGAAAGTAGAATACTAGTAGTTAGGAGCTGGGAAAGAGGTGACTGGGGGTATTGTTTTTAGTGGATATGGAGTCCAACCCTAACATATGTGGTCAAATGATTTTTGACATGGTTGTCAGGAATATTCAATAGAGAAAGCACAATCTCTTCAATAAACTGGGAAAACTAGATATCCATAGGCAAAAAAACCAAAGCTGGACTCTTACCTAACACCATATACAAAAATTAACTCAAAATGTATCAAAAGTCTAAATGTAGGTCTTAGAACCATACTAACCTTATAAATAAATATAGGCCACAATCTTCACACCATTAGATTTGGCTATGCTTTCTTGCAAATGACACCGAAAGACAGGCAACAAAAGAAAAAAATAGACAAATGGGACTTTTAAAAAATTGGAAATTTTAAAAAATTGCATCAACATAAAATCAACGGACTGAAAAGGAAACCTATATAATGTGAGGAAATATTTGCAAATCATATGTTTGATAGAGGATTAATATCCAGAACATATAGAGATCTCCTAAAACTCTACAACAGCAATAAACCCAGCTGGATTTAAAAATGAACAAAAGACTTGAATAGGCACTTTTCCAAAGAAGATACACAGATAGTCAATAAGCACTTTAAAAGGTGCTCAATCCCACCTCACATTAGGATTGCTACTATTAAAACAAGAGAGAAAAGATTAAATGCTGGAGAAAACATGGAGGAATTGGAACCCCTGTGTACTGTTGGTGAGAATGTAAAATGGTACAGTATTGTGGGAAACAATATAGCAGTTTCTTAAAAAGTTAAAATTAAATTACCAAATGATCCAGAAATTCCACTTCTGGGTATATATACGAAAGAACTGAAAGCATATTCCTAACAGCATTACTTACAATGGGTAAAACCTGAAAGGAACCCAGTTATCTGTTGAAGCAAGATGTAGTACATACATGCAATGGAATTTTGTTCAACCTTAAAAAGGAACAAAATTCTGACATATGCTACAACATGAGTGAACTCTGAGGATATTATATTATGTGAAAAAGCCAGAAAAAGAAAATATAGTATGATTCTAGTTATATGAGATACTTAGAGAGAAGTCAATCATAGAAACAGAAAGTAGTATGCTGGTTGTCAGGAGCTAGGAAAGAGGTGACGGGGAGTATTGCATTTTAGTGGATATAGAGTTTCAGTTTTAAGAAATAGAAAGAGTTCTTTGGATGGATGAAGGGTGGTAATGTTTGTACATTACAAATGGATGTATTTATAAATGTATGCATTTTTTTGAACTAGTATCTCATTCTGTCTCCTAGGCTGGAGTGCAGTGACACAATCAAGGCTCACTGCAGTCTCATCTCTTGGACTCAGGCAATCCTTCCTCCTCAGCCTCCTGAGAAGCTTGGACTACAGGCGTGTGCCGCCATCCCCGGCTAATTTTTTGTAGAGACAAGATTTTGCTGTGTCTCAAAACTCCTGGGCTCAAGCGATCTTCCCGCTGTGGCATCCCAAAGTGCTGGAATCATAGCTCTGAGTTACTTCACCCGGTATACAAATGTACTTAATAATACTGAACTGTACACTTAGAAATGGTTAAGATGGTACATTTAATGTTAAGTGTACTTTACTACAGTTAAATAATTTGAAAAAAAGACTCAGGGAAAAAATGTAAGATTAAGAAGAACTAAAACGAAATTTAAAGATAGTTAATTAAACATAGACTTCTTAGAATTTTTTTGTACCTTTTTAAAAAAATTTTCAATAATTAAAGTGTTTTGTGTTTCTTATATTTCCCAGGTTCCGTTCTAACACTGTAGGAGAAACAGAAATTAATTACTGCTTGGTTTCTGCCCTGAAGGATCTTATACTTTAATAAGTTAGTTGTGGTTTTATATTTGTGTTATTATCAATAAAAGCATAATTGTATAATTATCAATAAAAACATAAATTAACACTTGTTAGAATAATGGCTCATTTAATTATATCTACACAAAAAGTCACTTGGGCAGCTGTGGCCAGTAGTCAAGACACTATTGTCACCTTTGTATCTCTTTGCTTAAACTTCTGCCGTATTATTTAAGACAGAAAATAATCTTGTCTATAATCTCTATTCATGTATTACAAATGATAATAAATGTCATCTAAACCCTTTTAACTAGCAAAAAGAAAAGTAAAAATCATCAAGTGAAAGAATTTTATCTTGGCAACCTCAATCTCCCTGCCTGGTCCTGTTTTACCTCCCCCACCTTCTCAGGCCTGGTACATGTTCATGATTTTGTTTCTTCTGCCATACCCACCTTCCCCCTTCACTCCTCACACTTGCTCAGACCATTCATTTCTATTGAGGTATGCATTACATAAAAGAGTTTAAAACACCGCCTATTTGGTAATTTTTATTTTAATGGATTAATGCTTTAAGACATTGGTGATGTTTCTTTATAAATCAATACCTGGAGAAGATATTTGGAGAGGGCATTAGGATTTTAATTCACAACCTACAACTATGTCATGTCAGCAGTTTATTTAATGTGCAAGTCAATCTGAACCCCTCATGGCATGTTCTACGTTTATATTTAATTGATTCTCATTTACCCGAGTCATGGGATTGAGTGAATTTTGCTGTAGGCCCTGCCCTATAAACTTCACCTTAAACTTCTCAGAGTAGAAAAGTTTACAGGACAGCGCTGCAAAGAACCAAGTAACTAGCAGCTAGGCAACCAGAAACAACTGTTTAAGAAAAGAAAATTTAGAGAAGACCAGGCAGGTGTTATCTATACAATATTTGGTATTCAGGGGTTAGAAAGTCAAACTACTTTGTGATAGTCAGTGCCGCTCATGTACGCCTCTGTTTGAAATTTGTTTTAATAGAATATTTCCCATCAGGCCTTACCTTTGATTGCCTGAAACTCATTTTGAAAATTTATTTAGCTGTTTGGCTTGAGTTGCCTTTATTAGGATTGTAAATTGGTACATTTTAAGCACTGACAACATAAAGGTGAAGCACTGGAGTTGATGGAACCATTAAGCATCTGCCACAGCCTCCTGGTGGACAGTATAATTCAACCCCAGGTGATGACACTTGTCCAGAGTCATGATGGCAGCATATCCAGTATCCTGCTCATTGGAAATTGGCTGCTTTTCCCTAACTGACTGAATCTCCCTAACACCTTATTTATGTTCTATCATATGAATCAGGGACCCAAGAAGAGATTGAGTTTTCAGTGCCAGGTACAAAATTTTTAGTCATACATTCATATTGGCTGATCTAGGGTCAGAACTGCACACCTCTGCAATCACAAAAAGTATGCAAGCTCCCATAGGAATTGTAAAGTGTGTGAGAGTGTGGAGAAGATTCCCAGAGGTGTGTGTGAAGGAGACAAAATGATTGTTATCCATTGTAACGTTTCAAATCATTGTATTCTTTTTTAAATAAAGAGGAGTCCCCTCATTTTATTGTATTTAAGAAAAGTAGTAGCTGCTCCAGTCAAGGATATGTCGTGAAAAAGTTATAATAGCCCTTCATGGGAATTCCTTTTCTTTCTCTCATCAGGTTTAAAATGATTCTTTGTCTTAGAAGAAAGATCGTTCCATTTTCCTAAATGAAGTAAGAAACAATGAAGAGCAAATGCAGCAAAGGAAACCATCAAAAAAGCACATAGCTTAAGCAACAGAAAGATGCATGCCATACATATTCATTCTTGCACTCACTAACAACTTCTATTACACCTTCAGCTAGTGATAAGCAAAGTTTGTACTTAAGGGAAGACTGGAATCCAAGGGAGAAGACTAACATTTCTAAACACAAAAAGCATCCAGGTGGTGTAGAAATTAGCCATGTGATCAAATATTTACTCTCTACTATAGTCAAAAGGAACATGAATGTCTTATAAAACCTTTGATGTATTCAATAAAGTTCCCCTTTGTATGAGTAGACATAACAGGTGTATATGGCTCTCAAAAGAGTGTGGGTTAAACTCTTCCTAAGACTTTATTTTGCAATAATTGTGAAGTCACAATCTGAATAACTCACTCTAGACAGTATTATATTAATTATGCAAGACCACATATATACTCTTATATATTAATATCCAAACTGTTTGTAGCAGACCCACAATAAAGGCAAATATTCTCGTGCCATATGCAATCTAGAAAGAACATTCTCTTTCAGAATTATAGTTAAAGAGATTTGTTTTTGTTTGGGAGTGCTGAATTAAACTAGACAACTTTCTTGAATGGTTGTAGAGGGTGGCTAAGGAAAGTTTGCACACAGAAGAATGACTTTGGATAAGTTTTTGGTGGAATGCCTCTCTTTCAAGGTAGAGCAGAGTGATCTGCAGTTATATAATTACAAGTGTCATCTACCTATGTTAGAAATTTTCTCTTAAGCTCAGTACTTTAGTCTTGCTAAAACTCAGTAACATGTAAAGGTTACATGATTATGTTGAAGTTGTGAACAAATAACTTGCCTATGCTTTCACATATATGTTTTTTCACAGTGTGCTAATTTGGCAAAGTATACATGTCTAAGAACAGATACTACATAATCACAATATTTCAACATTGAAGTTTAACCATTGGTCCTGAGTAGAGTATAAAAGTTATGTCTAAAGGAAAGCCAGTTGTTTCCCACATAAATCTAGGGCATAGATGTCCAGCTTCTGTTCACCTCAAGAATATTCAAATAATGTAACTCCGCCTACTCTCTTTGGAGGGTCTACCTAAAATACTCTCTTCAAATTCACTTAGCTGCTTATCAAGACAGAGCCATCTGTCATCCTACAGAACACTAAATCAAATAGGAACATTTATATAACAAAAATGACAGCCATATATATGTCAAGGAGGAATAAACAAATTGAAAGTTTTGTTTCTCTCTCTCTCCTTTAACTCAACTAGGGTAGGCATAGATAAACATACTTAGTCATATTAATTTTTAACCTGAAATTCATTTCATTTCATCTTCTTTTCCCCTCCCACCTTTGTGTCAATTTCTCCCTCGATTCTACTCTTATAATAGTATTATCAGAGCAAAGGCTATTTGAGTTAAATCTTTGGTAATGTAGTCTGGCCCCATGACTCTGGGTCAAACCTACTTTAAGAGCACAATGATTAAAATGTGCCACTTCTCAATTACTTTGGTTCCTAAGGATGTGGCAATCTTCTTGTATTCAACTATCCATTCCTTCCATGTTAGATGCAGACTTTCCCTCACAGGTACCTGAAGTCCAAATGTGAGTCTAATTTGATGTCTCCTAGTCATATATTTTCTCTGTCTTCATTCATTCTTTAGGAGGAATGCTTTGGAGGGTTTATTCTGTCTTGTCCTTCATCTCTTTTCCTTGTCTTTCATGCTCTAAACACTTTAAAAATTAAAAAAAGCAACCTCTTTCACTTCTCCACCCATGTCCCCCCAGTGGTATTATCTGAGACCTTGTGAGACCAGGGTAGGAGAACTTAGAGGTGGTTCTTCTCAAATATATCTTATGATCCTTTTAAAACAAGTGAACATATTTTCAATACTTATTTTTAAATTATGATTTTATGATGAATTTTTCCCAAAAGAGCATGCACTTTCAATCTGAAGGCTTCCTTTTTTGTCCCCATGAAGATTTTATTAAACATTTTTTGTATTTAAATGATAGTGATCTTTGTGGAAAGGACTAGAACAGGTTAAAAAAATTTTGACAGGGGAGTATGATTGCCTTCAAGATATGAAGATTCTACCTAGTGCCAAGGGAAACAACAACACTGCAAAATCACACTCCACAGTTACTTTGTAAATTGAAGTGGTTTTTTTTGTGTTTTTTCTTTTGTTTGTTTTACATTCAATACTTTTTATTATGATATTGTGGGGTACAGTTAAGGGTTAGGTATACAAATATGCTTCTTGTTGATAAGAAGTATCTCCCCATCCCCAGACAAATACTTACTACCATTAATCCCATCCCCCCCATAGTTTCCCACCACTGTCAGTCATTTTCTTGTGGTAATACATTGGATGATCAAGGTCTACTATATGAGTGAGAACATGTGATACTCAGTTCTTTGTTTCTGTGAGAGGTCACTCAGTATTATAGACTCTAGT
>CAUYQG010091983.1:0-50249 GCA_963574415.1 Tarsius wallacei
TTTTTTTTTTTTTTTTGAGTTGGAGTCTCACTCTGTCACCCAGACTGGAGTGCAGTGGCCGCTCCCGGCCGCCGCAGCCTCGACCTGCTGGGCTCCGGCGATCCTTCCGCCTCAGCCTTCCGAGTAGCTGGAACTACAGGCACGTGCTACCACACCCGGCTGATTTTTTGATTTATTGTAGAGATGAGGTCTCGCCAAGTTGCCCAGGCGGGTCTCAAACCTGCGGGCTCAGGCAATCCACTCACCTCAGCCTCCCAAGGCGCGGGATTACAGCCTGAGCCACTGAGCCCGGCTCTTTGCCCCTCTTTATTCTTGTACCCTGATCTCTGTGCCTTTCTTTTTTCGTGTACCTTGATCTCATTGCTCCTCTTTTCTCCTGTACCCTCATCTCCTTGCCTCTCTTTTTTCGCTATACCCTGATATCATTGCCCCTGTTTTTTTCGCATACTCTGCTCTCTTTATCCTCCCTTTTTCCCCATACCCTGATCTCTTTGCCCTTCTCTTTTCATGTATCCTGAACTCCTGGCCCCTCTTTTTCCCCACACCCCGATCTCTTTGCCTGCCTTTTTTCAGATGTGGTGACTTTCTCACCCTCCATTTGAGATTCTGTGCTCTCCTCACCTGGGGAAGTCGATCAGTCTTCCTGCTAGGGAGGAATCTTCCATGGTCTTCACAGGGACCCCTTGGACTCCTAGGCACTCCAGATACTCTCTCGGTGTGCTGACTGGCCCAGACAGTGCTCACTGCTGACGGCGTACGGACAGACAGTCTGGGCTCGAGCCTCTGTCTCAGTTTCCACATCTGTAAAATGGGAATGCATAGTGTAGGACTGTTGTGAAGATTCAGTGAGTTCACATGATATGTACAAATGTAAAACTTCGTCAAGAAGTATTCTCAAGACTAGAGCACTTTAAAAACTTATTGTATATATGTTATGCTTTTAAAATCCCTTAAACGGTGTCTGGCACGTTACCCACTCTGAATGGTGTTAATTGTTATTGTAGCTATTCTTATTTAACCTTGGTCTTCCTGAGGACTTGGTAATTAATATTCCTTTCTCCCAAGTGTTTAGAATAATGATAATATCTCCTATTTGACTCATGTGTTCCTACTTACCGAGTACCTTCCTATGCGTTCTCTCAGCAGCCCTCTGAGATGGATACTATCTTCCCCAGCTTACAGCCGGGGAAACTGAGACTCAGAAAGACAGAGTTGATTTGCCCCAGCTCATTCAGCCAAGAAGTGAAGAACCAGTGCTTGACCCTAAGTCTGTGTGACTCTCATACAGGGGCTCCTGCCCTGCCTAGGCCTGCCCCTTCCTGACCTCCTGGTTTCAGACACGGGGTCTCCATGGCATGGGACATCTCTCTGCTCTTAGGGCAAGACATCTCTTGCCTCCCCAAGGTCCCGTGGTTTAATATACCAAAGCTGAAATAGAGCACAGTTATCCTGAATTTATTTCCAGTCTGGCCTCGTTTCCGCCACAACCTTTTATCTTGTTGATCCATTTCCAGTTTAGATGTGTTATAACAAAGAGAAAGATGTGCTGTTTGCTTATTGCTCCAACAGAATTAGAGGAGTCAAGGCCATTGCATCGGGAATTGGGGGAAGAACATATGGGCAGGGAGCATGAAGGCTCCAATCCCTAGCCCACTGCTGACATTGGGAGCCGCAAGTCACTTCTCTTGTACTTGGAGTTCAGACTCCTGGTCTGTCCGTCTTCAGGAAGTGGCAGACTCTGGAGCCTGTGAGATGGGAAGGACAGTGCTGATGCCCACCAAGCCTTGTGGAGAAATGGAACTTGGGGCAGGATTACTCAGTCCTCACTCCAGCGTCTGCGGCCTTCTTCTGCTCCATGGGCTCTGTTTTCAGGTCTTCTGTCTCTGACAGTCTTCTGATGCAGTTATTTTAAGGAAAATTCCACATGGCAAAACCTCACAGGGACACTAATGTTTGAGGGTTTGGTTCTTCCTGCCTCCCATTGGAGACTGGTTTTGAGGTTGTTTCGCTGAATCACTGGGTGAAAAGTAAATAAATAAATGGAGGAAGGAAATCTGGCTTGAAAGGCATTCTGCTGTCTCCCCTGAAAACAAAGCTGCTGTCATCACCAAAGAAATCGGCAGGATCTGGCCTCTCGGGGACTGTACTTCATTCTAGGGGTTCGGAAGTACCCCCAAGAGAAGAACCAGCCCTAGCCCCTCCAAGAGGTGCTCAAACCTGGGCTGCCGGCCTCGGAAGTAAGCTGGGTGTATCTCAGGGCCTCAGGAGGCGTGACCTTGGAGTGGTCCTCCCCACCCTCCCAGGGTTGGAGAAGGACCAGGAGTGACCTGCCCTTGGGGCTTGACATTCTGTGACTTTGTTCAGCTTCCTTTGGGGGATCTCCCACCCACCCCTTCTTGTGACTCATGCACATGACTGCCACTGGCCACTCCTTGCCTCTTTCTTCCTCATGTCCCATTTCTTTTCTGAGCTCCTCCCTTTCATAAAAATAAAAGGATAGAGCGTTCTTGGTAATCAGGTCGTCCGATTCCCCCATCTTGTCAATATGGAAACTGAGGCGAGGAGAGCAACAGTAGCAGGCCCTGGGTCACACAGCACCTCCTTTGGGGCAGAATTAAGACTAGAACTGAAGACATGTGCCCCTGTAAGAGAGGAACCCCCACAGTATTTATTACACCAGGTTCCCTTGACCATGGACCAGGCCCTGATCAGTTCGAAGTCTCCTGGTCCATCACTGTCATCCTAAAACATCTCACTCAGCATCTCTTTGGTCCTTGCTCAAGATCCATTCATTGCCTTGGTTCCAATCTACTCCCAGTATCCCTGGCAATCAAGGCCTTCTGACATTTTTCTCATCTTCTCTCCCTGTCTATCTTGACCTTGCCCCTCTAAACCATCAGGGAGGGGCAAAGGAACCCCATCCTCAAAGCCTGATGAATCTCAAAAGCCTGGGCAGTGGGGTGTGGGCCAGGGTGGATGTGGGGGAGGCTGGCTTGTGATATGAGCTCTGCCCATGGGATGCCCAGCTCGTGCCATCTGTCAATCTTCCCTGCTGTGGTGGAAGAAAAGACTGCTCTGGAAGGTTCCACCTCATGCCCACTCTGAGGCCCTGGGTAGGTTTCCACGTATGTGGGGTGTTGCACTCCATCTCATCCCACTGTGAGAATGAGACTTAATGGTATGATTTGGGAAACAGTCAAGCTATATCATGAGGGAGTACTCAGTCATTGTTTCTCCTCTTCTCCTTCACCTGAACGGCAGGGCAGGGTCAGATGGAGGGAGAGCTTGGCTTAGACAAAGTAAGGAAAGGGTCTTAGGCTACATGGGGAATTGGCCAGTGACAGGCATGCACAAAGCAGGCATGTGAGGCATGGAGGGGGACATGTCTCCTCATCACCAGCTCTGTCTAGACAAGGGCCTCCGAATTGCCAAATCTCACGGTTGGAAGGAATCGCGTTTCCCAACGGTCAAGTAATCTAGTCAGAGGCCGATTTGAAAACGTTCTTCTGTTAACTGTTCTGTGATCAGAATTTCACCCCAGCCAGATGATAGCAGGACCTTGATTTTAATGGTCAACTCATCAATATTGAGCTTTTTCTGTGCATTCTGGGCTTCTCATATTTGGCCTCATTTAATCCTCCCAAGATCCCCATAGTATGGTCCTTCGTTCACTATGAGGGAATTGAGAGTTCAGGAAGGTTAAAGCCCACACAGCTAATAATTTCATTTCACAAGTATTTGTTAAACACCTAGTATGTGTCAGCTGGACCTGGAAACACAGCAGTAAGCAAGGTAGCCTGGATATCTTTCAAATTCTGGAGCTCCATCCACCTCCTCTTGCTTGTTGACTCTTCCATCTGGATGCCACAGCTAAATATGATCTTGGAAAACTTAGAAAGATATTGAGAGGTTGGGATGTAACCTTATGAGGAAAGCTTAAGAATGTGACCAGTGGTTCTTCTCTGGGGCAGGACCCTCCCTTGCAGTACAGTTTGGAAACTTGTGGGAAGACTGTCGGTTGTCATCACAAGCAGTGGGCAGGAGGGGTGTGCAGTGGGAGGGACCGGAAACACACACACAGGAGAGTCAGCACAGCCAAGAGCTGTCCTGCTGCCTATAGGACCAGAGGACCTGGTTCCACCAGACGCCGTATAGATGAAAACGTATTTCTAACAATCTGAGTCTAGAACTACTAAATTCAAACACAGAGCATTTAGGCAGAAAGCATTTTCAACGTTTATCCTTTTTTCCTCTCCAAAAAATGCAGCCCCAGTGTCAATTAAGGGAAGATTGCACTTTGTTTTGCTTGAAATGTTACCAAGAGCCACTGATCATTTCAAAAAGTCATGTCACCAGTGGCAACCCCACTTCTGGTATTTGGTTTGCTAGTGAGAGGTCTCAGTCAATCCACATATGTAGCTATAAAGTTCATGGTCATTCTGTGCACAGGTGCAAGCATCAGACTGTTCATTTGCATTATTGGAATAATTTCTATTTGACTTCTGCTTTTTGTCACAGCTAGAGCACCCACTTATTATTTTTTAATTATGCACACAGGTTCACTATAAATTTCGTTTTAACAAAGAACGAGAGGCATTACAAGATATTTGTCATAGAAAGGGATATGGCGTGTGGGAAGTTAGGGCCAGGGCTGCCGTGGTAGGTGACGGGTCACCTGCAACACAATGGCAATATGCTCTTCCTTGTCATCTGCTGAGGACAGAAGAGTGGGAACTGTGTCTACGGGACATGCATAGACTTGGAGCATGATTTCCTGTGTAAGAAGCTGTTTGTCTTTAGAGGAGATAAATGAATGGAAAGAGCACTGAGCTTGGAGTCAAAAGACCTGAGTCTGAATCTTGGTTCTGCCACTTCCTGATGTTGAAACCAAGCAAAGCCTCCCTGGCTTCGGCTCCTCCGTCGTAAAGAGAGCTCCTTGGACCAGAACTAGGTTATCTTACAGTGTAACATTCCAGACATTCAAGGATCTGTCCTCAAGGACTCTCAAGATTCCTTATACTTCTGGAACCATTAATGTGGTGGGTCTGGAGGCAGGAGGTGGGAAGTGAGAACAACATCCACCCTTTTGAACCTGGGGATGTCAACCTGAATAGATCGTTGTATTTCTTTGAGCCTTAATTTGAGCCTGGTAAAGTGAGAATTACAATAGTCCTACCTTGTTTAACAAGATGAAGTTTCCAAAAAGTACTGGAACGCAGCAGTTCTCAGTAATTGTTAGATGTTAGTTTCCTTGTCTCAACCTCCCCCAGACTCCCCAGATCAATTCCCAGCCTCTCCTCTGCTCTGTCTCCAGACCTTCAATCCCAGAGCAGAGCTGGAGAGGGAAGGACATGGGGTCATGATGACTGTCACATCTCCTTGCACAGGGAGCGGAGGTTAGTCCCTTCCTACGCAGGGGAATTTCCACCTCTCTCCCTGGGCCAGCTGTGGGGTCCATGGGGAGACAAGTGACTAAGATAGGGAGAATTTCTGGAGGCCTCCCTGTCCCTGACCCAAGGCCCCACCCTCCAGGAAAAGCAGAGGAAAGTGGTTTCCCAGCCTGGAGACCCTAGACATGGGCTTGGCCAATGGCGGGTGGAGACTCGCACCTTCCCTTTCTGGGAGTGAGGCAAGGGCAAAGGCATCAAAGTGTAAAACTGTGTGGTATGTTCAGAGAATGTCGGAGAACTTGCTGGAATTCATAATGCAGATCAGAGTGAGGAGAAGGGGGAATCAGGTGAATGCGCTTAGGCAAGGGGAGACCCTGCAGAGCCTCATTGCCTTGCCTGGGGCTCACTTTTCACACACCAGGTCCATGGCAGCATGAGAGGGCGGTCCTGTTGGCTTGGGCTGTGTTCAGAAGTCCAGGACTTGGAGAGTGACCAAAGTATAGGGACAAAGAGGAGGTGGGCATCTACCACAGGACAGCCCCTGTAGGGCACCCTTGGCAGCAAGGCCTTCCCATGGGAGCTTCTTCTTCAAGGAAACAAGTGCCAGGAGCCTTGTTCCCACAGAAGTGCCAGGGACTCTGGCCAGTTCCTCCAGAGGTCATTTTATTTAAACAGAAATCAAAACTCTTCCTGGGGGTGTTTCACCCGCTATGCTCAGCTGAGTTCCGTGGCAAGATTTCAGGACAAGGGGAGGTTGAGATGACAGGCCCTGGGTCCCCTGAACAGCACCCTTGCTGGACATTGGTGACTCAGACCCGAGAACACACAGTCCTGACCACAGCTGACCCACGTACTAGCAGAGGTGGGCACTAGCGACTCCATCCATGGCTGTGAACCTGAGGTGTCAGGGAGGGGCTCACGGAAGGGGTCACCTCGCCTAGCCCAGGGAGGAGGA
Source organism: Tarsius wallacei (assembly GCA_963574415.1). Classification (NCBI taxonomy): domain Eukaryota; kingdom Metazoa; phylum Chordata; class Mammalia; order Primates; family Tarsiidae; genus Tarsius; species Tarsius wallacei. The sequence goes on from CAUYQG010091983.1 coordinate 6,346, forward strand.
GGAAGCAGGCCAAGCTTCCTACAGGAGGTGAGCCCAAGAAGGGTCTTGAGGAAAGAAAGGGATAGTTGTGCAGGATGACTCATTTCCAGAGATCTAACGCGCAATGTGGTAGACACAGTAATACTGCATTGTGTACTTGACATTTGCTAAGACAATAGGTCTGGAATGTTCTCACCACTAAAAAATAAGCACGTGAGATGATGGATCTGTTCATTAGCTTGATGGTGGTAATCTTCACAATGGATCAAAACATCACGTTGTGTACCTTAAATATATACAAATTTTTGTCAATCATGCCTCAGTAAAGCTGGGCTTTTTTTTTTTTTTAAAGAAAAAGACTTGAGCATGATGACTCACACCTGTAATCCCAGCATTTTGGGAAGCCAAGGAAGGAGGATTGCTTGAGCCCAGGAGTTTGAGACTAGCCTAGGCAACATGGTGAGGCCCTGTCTCTACAAAAAATAAAATAAAATAGGAAGGAAGGAAGGAAGATGGACAACTGCTAGTTGAAAAAGAAGTGAGGAGGGCATTCCAGGCCAAGGGAACAGTTATATAAAGTCTGAGAGGTCCATGGATAGGTACTGAAAAAAGAGCTTTGGAGTCAGATGCATGTGTGTTCAGATCACGGCTCTGCTGCCCACAGCCCATCACCTTCTGAGCCTCAGTTTCTGTCTGTAAGATGAGGACAATAATTCTACATGAGCACAGGCACCACAAAAGAGCTCGTGGAGACAGCTCCACGCCCCCCTCTCTCTCTCTCTCGTTTGCTCATCAGGCCAGGGCCCAGAACAGTGCCAGGCCAAGGTGACCGCTTGGTCTGTGTTTGCTGAATGGATGGCTGGATGAGGGCACCATGGGCATCAAGTGCCTGGCAAAAAAACGGGTGCTCAAGGGTAAAGATGCTTTTGAAGTGTGGGGCTCACAGAGGACTCTAAACAGTGATGGAAACCTCGGACTCCAGAAGCTGGGACTTTTCTGTGAACTATGGGGCCACTGAAGGACTAGGAACCCAGAGGTCACTGGGAATAAGGTCCTTCAGGGGAGTCTGTTGGGCCTGGGCCCTTCCTTGGTGGAGCCAACCCTTCCCGTGACCCTCCCTGGGAAGCTCCCTGTGTGTCATTGTCACTGGGGGGTCAGGGTCTTCTGGAAGGAGCTGCAGCCCCTCTGGAGACAGCCTGAGTCACAGACTGAGAATTCTGAAGGTGGCCAAGCACTGGCCCTGTGGGGCCATTCCCTAGGACTAGGGGGGAGCACCCACCTGCCTGACTTGGAGCCATGGGGTCGGTCTCCACAGGCCTGCAGGACCAGTGACCTCTGACCCTTCCACACACCCTGACCCTTTGACCCCACCAGGCTCTAGCACTTGGTTGCTGTGAGGAAGGGAGGGCTCAGGCCGTGGGGGCAGGGGGTACAGTGCTGCTGACGGTGCCCTGGTCACATGGTATCCTACTCAGTGGCCCCAGGGCTTCTCTTGGCCTTGGCTGAGATCCTCCAGCTAGACTCACCACCAGGAGGAAGTCCATGGTGTTTGAGGCCAGCCCCTGGCCCTTCTCGTGGTCTAAGTGGTTCTGAGGAATGCTTGGCTTCCCCCTTGCTGGGTCCTGGAGATTCCACTCACCCCCTTCCGCTTCTCTGCTTCCCACACCTCTTCCACCAGAGAAGCCAGCTCCCACCACCTGATCCCCATGTCACTCACCCCTTTGCACTTCAGCCCTGCCGCAGCCATCTCTGCTTCAGAACCTCTCCTGTGACAGAAGATATCGACAAAGGAGCCTGAACCCCAGAGGGAAGATAATCAATTGGGTGAGAACATGGGCTCTTGCTTGTTTTAAAATAGGAGTGCTGGGGTACACTTCTGGAGGCCGAATGAGATGCAGCTTGGAAAGGGACAGCCGAGGCCTGGCACACGGCAAGGACAAAGGTAGTCAGTGGTAATCATCGTCATCCTCATAGTCGTAGTTCTTGTAATTTGTTGAGATGGAGGGAGAGATACTAGAGAAAGAAAAATGTAGGCACCCAAAGAAACCTGAGTGACTGCAGCCAGGAAGTTCAGACCTGCAACTCGGGTTGAGGAAACTTTGGGGAGGCTGGGGCCAGAGATGACCAAGTTCACTCCGAGGTGGCTTCCTGGAGAAGGGGAGCTCATAAAAGAGCAAGATTTGGTAGTGAGGAGGGCAAATGCTTGGTGAGGAGGTGGGAGAGGAATGTTCTGAACTGAGTCATTGGCCAGGAAACAGCATCCCTGGGGTGACTGGAAGATGTGAATCCGTGTCTAGAGAGCGCAGGCTTGTACGTTGCACACAGCTGGGGCTTCATAAAGGCTTGCTGATGTCCCTGGAGTTCCCCTCAGTAAGAGTTCATCAAGTTCAATGCCTAGAAGACTTGCATTCATTCAACGAGTATTTATTGGGCAACTACTAACTTTCTAGCACTGTTCCAGGAGTAGGATGCAGCAGTGAACACATCTTGCCCTTGAGCGGTCTCTCCCGTCTGATGGGAGAGAGAGAGACCGTAACCAGACAACCTAGAGAGTATGTCGTATGCCGGATTGGACCTGGACCTTTCCTTGGCGGAGGCAACCCTTCCTGTGACCCTTCCTGGGAAGCTCCCTGTGTGTCATTGTCACGGGTGGTCAGGGTCTTCCAGAAGCAGCTGTAGCCTCTCTGGAGGCAGCTTGAGTCAGAGACTGAGAATTTCTGGAGGTGGCCAAGCACTAGCCCCGTGGGGCCATTCCCTTGGACTAGGAGGGAGCACCCACCTGCCTGACTCGGAGTCATGGGATTGGCCTCCACAAGCCTTCAGGACCTGTGATCTCTGACTCTTCCACACACCCTGATGCTTTGGCCCCACCAGGCTCTAGGACTTGGTTTCCCGTGAGGAGGCAGGGCTCAGGCTATGAGGGGGGGCAGTGCTGCTGATGGAGCCCCCGTCACATGGTGTCCTTCTCAGGATCCCTGGGGCTTCTCTTGGCCTTGGCTGAGGCCCTCGGGCTGGGCTTACTGCCAAGAGGAAGTCCATGGTATTCTGGGTCATTTATGCTTTTAAACATTGGGACATACATAAAACTCGTAGAGGCTGCCTGGCTGGCACATAGTAGGCACTCAATAAATGTTCCTTGTAACTTTAGGTCTGGTCTCATCAATCTGGGAGGGAGCGAACAATCACCATGGCCGTCATAGAGCACAGTGGCCCTGGCCCTGCTTCCACCGTGTAAGCATTCAGTCCCTGCAACAACCCCCAACCCCAGATAGCTCTGGAAGGGTCTGTCACATGGGCTCCCAGAATTTGTTCTCTTATCAAGCAAGTGACTTTATTACTCCAGTTCTGATTCTTCACCTCTAACTCAAGGTGGTGATATCCCACTGTCATCAATACCCTCTGTCAAGGTCACCATCAGAAAGCGTCCGCAGGCCGGTTCTGCCAGGCACCCTTAGAGGCCCATCTGCTGAGTGACAATGGCTGAGTCACTGAGACATTACGGAGACACACCTTGCCCAAGAATGCCGTCCCTGTCTCTCCCATGACCACCCGCACCCGGACTCCCCAAGCTCCAGGAGAACATTGGAGAAGTTTGTTTGGTTTCCCCTCCTTTAAAAGTATAACAGCCTCACCCTGGAGCTCTGAGTTAAGTCCTCAGGGCCAGAGCAGAGGGCATTCTGAGTGGCCCTCCTGTCTTCCACCACCCCATGGTGACTGCTCCTACCAAGGTCATAGTGACCTCCAAAACTCACTGCTCAGTCTTTGCTCATTTGCCCCGTAGGTAGTCTCCTGCTTTTCCTCCAAGCACCCCCTCCACTCAGCCCCAGGACAGTGGGATCTGCCTTCCTCACTGGGCATCCCTCAGTCTGCTCCTCACACTGGCTGGGGCTGGGGTCAGGGCTCAGGGCTCCGTCCTCCTCTCCCTCTAGTTGTACCCACACCTTCACTCTTTCATTGGACTTCCCTAGTGACTCCCTGGGCATCTGTTCGGAGTCACATTTACACTCCCAGAGCTGAACCCCTGATGTTTTCCCAACCCCAAACTTGCTTCTCCCTTGGCTTTTCCCATCCTAGTCAGCTTAGGCAGCTGTATCTTCAACCCAAACCTGGAGTCCTCCTTGAGTGCCCCGTCTCTCTCCATTCTCCCTCATGCCCCATGAAACCATTCACAGATCCCATCATCCCACTGTCGAAACTCTCCAGAATCCAACCATTCTCACCTTCTGCAGCTACCACCTTCTAGATGGTTTTCCTGTTCCTGCCCTTGTCCAGTTTCAGTATATTCTCAACAGAGCAGAATGACAGAGCAAAGTGTCAGTCCACCCTTCTGCTCCACACCGTCTGGTGGCCCCATCTCACAGAGTCAAAGGCAAAGTCATTGCCAGGGCCCACAAGGAGCTACGTGATCTACACTTCCTGTCATGTCTTCACCAATCTGATATTTTCCTGACACCATCCCCACTACGGGGAAGGGGCTTAGGCACTAGGAGTCAGACACTGACTATAGTTTGAACACAACCGGTGTGTGTATAAGAAAGTGTATATTCCCTAAATTCAGGGCCCTTGCCTTTGCTCTCCCCTATCTGGAATGATCTTGCTGATATCTGTGTGGCTCTGTTCCTCACCTAGTTCCGATATTTACTCAAATGTCACTTTCCCACAGAGGCCTTCCCTGGCCACACTATTGAAACTTGAATCCATGCCAACGCATGACATTTTCTGTTCCCTTCTTCTGCTTTATTTTTCTCTGTTGCTCATCTCCCAGCTGACATACTATAGAGAGGCATAGTTGTGTGTTTATTGCCTGTCCTTACTCACCACTGTGTCCTCACACCCAGGACAGGCCTGGCACATAGTAGGCATTTACAGAATGAATGTGTAAAAGACACCACTCAAGATATTGACTCCACCAATCCCGGCTCATGGCCTTGAATTCTACTTGTAGGCATTGACTCCCCCTGCACTTAGGGAAGGCATCGGACTCTCATCCCAGCAGGTCCCTATCTGGCCCTGCCTAGCTGCCCTCCAGAGAAGCTTGGTATCCTAAGTTTTACCTAGGATCACTCAGCTCAGTCCTCCCTCCCACCACAATTCAGACCCTACCAAACCATTGTCTAGAGAAGGCTGGGTTGGGGGTTAGGCATATTTTACTGCAAAGCAGGGATCTTCAAATAAGGCAAATGTTGTTGGCTGGGTGTTTGTGTCCCCTCAAAATTTACACGTAGAAACTTAACCCCCAAGGTGGTGGTGTTAGGAGATGGGGCCTTTGGGATGTAATTAGGTCATAAAGGCAGAGCCCTCATGAATGGGGTTAATACCCTTATCAAAGAGACCCCAGAAAAGACTCTTGCTGCTTCTGCCATGTGAGGGCACAGTAAGAAGACAGCTGTCTACGAACCAGCAAGCAGGCCCGCTCCAGACACTGAGTGTGCTGATGCCTTGACCTTGAACTTCCCAGGCTCCAAAACCATGAGACATAAATCCCTATTGTTTAGAAGCCACCCAGTCTATGGTAATTTGTTATAGCAGCCCCAACTGACAGGCCACTAAGTAGGGACAGCTATTTGGGGGGAATTGGAAGGAGGTGATAGAATGTCTCAGAGTTTCAGTAAAACACAATGCAAAGAAACCCAGGAAACAGAACCCAAGAGCATCACCAGAGTGGGTTTTGGTCATTCACTGAACCAGAGCCATGCTACAGGATGGCTCAGGTAGGCCAAGGGAGACAGAGGCCTCAAGTGTTACTGGGATATCTGGGGCAGAGACCAGGGGCTGCCAGTGTTCCATCTGAGTTGACCCCGTGCCATCAAGGTGCTACCTCCACTCTGGTGGAGGATAAAGCATGGGTCCACTTGCCCACAACTGCTCTGTCCCTAGATTGGCAAGGACACTTCGCAAACGGCTCGGTCTAAGCACTTTCCAAGTTGTACGGTGACTTGTCTACATGGCAGTCAGTCTCCTTACCAGATGAACCTAGGAGCTCATCTTGGTGCTCCCAGGAATAAGCCCAGGGCCTGTGTTCCAGACAGCATCTCTAAGTGTTGGATGGATGGATGGATGCTGCCATTCTCCACTCCAAGGAAAGGAAGAGGGGAAGTCATCTCTATTACTGTTTGTGTAAGATATTCTTCACTGAACTTTGATCACACTGCATCTGTTCTCATTTTTACAATTCTCTTCAAGGTAGTTGGTGTTAGTCTTGTCTTATTGGTGAGAAAACTAAACTCGGAGAGGTTGCTATCTATGCAAAGGTATACAACTTGTAGCCGGTAGAACCAGTATTTGAAACCAGATCTACCTAACTCCAGATCCCATGCTCTTTCTCCTGGGCCCCTCTTGAATGAAGTATTATGAGTAGCTATTGTGTGCTGGCTACTGTTAAGATACCTCAGGTAGATTGTTCTGCTTAATCTCCATATTATGAGGCTCATATTATGCTCTTGTACATGTGGGGAAACTGAGGCTTACTGAGCTTATCTACCTTTCCCAAGGTAATCCAGCTTCTAAGTTTCAGAGTTGAATTGGAACCCGGCTTTGTTTGACACCATCACCATGTTCCTTCCACTGCTCCACAGTGCCAGGACGCAAGACCCTGTCCAGGCTGGTTGACTCTAGTGATGGGTACAGGAAATTGAGAAAAAGGCCTCTGTTTGCTTATCCCTTGGACCTTTTAACTTGGAGCTGCTCTGGCTTTGCAAACAGTGGCCAGTGCACCCATCCTCAGGACAATCCCTGTGCAGAATCACAGGAATCCATGGACAGGACAAGCCCAGGACAGGACAGCCTCCAAGCCTGAGGAAACAGAGCCAACAGCAAGCCTCTCCACTGACACTGGTGTGTGACTTCATCTCTGGGTGCTGAGGCTGCTTATGGCATGGTTCCTGTTTTGGTGCAGAGAATCTTAGCAGTGTGGTGTGTAGTCGAGAGCTCAGACTCTAGAATCTGAGTTCCTAGGTTCAAATCTAGGCGACACAGGCTTATAGTCTGCAGTTGGTTCCTTATTCCTTCTGAGTCTCATCTATAAACAGAATTAATAATAAACGCTGTCTTATAGAGTTACAGATCAAATTAAATGAGAAAATGTTGACAAAGTGCTTGGAACAAGACACTTCACCAGTGTTCGATCAATAGCAGTAGTTCCAGTTATAATATATATTTTTTTGAGTTGGGGGTCTCACTCTGTCACCCAAGCTCGAGTATAGTGGCACAATCACAGTTCATGGCAACCTGGACCTCTTGACTTCTGGAAGTCCTTCTTCCCCAGCCTCCTGAGTAGCAGGGATGCATGCCACCATACCCTGTTAATATTTTGATTTTTTTTTTTTTTTTTTTTGTAGAGACAAGGTCTTGCTATGTTGCCCAGACTGGTCTTGAACTCCTGGGCTCAAGCAATCCCTTCACCTTGGCCTTCCAAAGTGCTAGGATTACAGGCATGAGACACCACACTCGGCCTATATATATATATATATATATATATATATGTTTTAATATAGGTGGGTTAAGAAAAACTGAACAATTCATTAAGCCACCAGTGAATGGGGACATAATTCAGACCTCATGGACATCACCTCCCACCCTTTATTTTTGGTCTTGGAAGAACACTGGACCTGAAATTTGAAAATTCAACTTCAAATCTGGCTGTGTGACTTCTGGCAAGTCACTTCACCTCTCTCAGCCTTGTCCTAGTTGTCTTAAAAAGAAAAGTAGTGATGTTTGAACCTACCCTACTTATTAGCCCTTAAGATTCATATTGGGCTCAAACAAAATAGCATACATGGAAATATTATGCAAAGCATAAGATGCTGGAGAAACCCTAGCTGTTGAATTGAATTGGTCCTCCTTTCTGGTCCCCCACCCTACCCAGGCTCTCCCCAGCCAGTGAGTCTACCTCTCATCTTTTTTGGCTGTTGGCTGCCCTGGAATCTCAGCTGGCTCCCTGAAAGCATTCAGAGCACAGCACAGATTGTCCAGAGTTTGCTTCCAAAGCCTCCGGTGGCTAAGCCTGTTCCCAGCCCTTCCTCCTTGAAAATGTCTGGCCTAATGGGAAAGAATGTGGGCTGGCAGTTCGGTCTCATTCAAGTCCACAAGCATCCCTTGAGCATCTTCAAATGCCAGGCCCTGGACACTGGGGACCCGGAGCTGAACAGGGTAGGTTGGGCCCTCAGGAGCTTATAGTCTAGTCAGGAAACAGTTATATCCCAGGAAACCACAACACCAAGCATTATGATAGGGTAGTACTGTGACTGGGAACCCAGAGGAAGGCACTGTACCTAGCCTAGAAGAATCAGAGAAGATTCCTTGGAGGAGGGAGCATCTGAGAGGAGCCCAACTCTCACCCAGTCATGTCCAAATATGAAAGCCTTCACCACATGGTAAAGCCTTCACCAAACTAGCACCCACAACCATGTGGTCAAAAGGTATGCCCACACATCAAGCGGGAGGTGGTTTTAAAGTATTATTTGAGCCAGCTGTCATTTCAAAGAGGCCTAGAATGCTGAAATGACTTTCTCGTGGGGACCCAGTTAGATCTGCCAAAAATACTGGGCAACATTTACATGAAGATCAGTGTTCCTTCTTGGGCATTCATTTCTAATCAGACCAACTCCCTTGGGGGAAAACACCAACTGGGCACAAACATAAATCCAAAGGGGGATTCTTGGGTCTCCCTGTCCTTCTGCCCATTAGACAGCAGCAGTGAACCTGAGCCTGGCACAGCACATCACAGTTTGCACAGGCTGTTGCATCTCACTTAGTCCTCTCAGCAACTTTGTGAAATAACAGTCACTTAACTTCTTTTACACATAAGGAAACTGAGTCTGGACAAAGCTCTGGAGATGTGACTGTGAAACTGAGATACTGACTTCAGAAGTCAGAGAGCTTGAGTCAACATCATGATCTGACTTCCCCCTGGAAAGTAGATTTTATTACTTGGGAGTGTGTGACTGTTTCCCTGCCCTCTCCTCTCTCCTCCTTCTCTCTTACTCTTTTATAGGCCTGCCTTCTAAGAAGCAGGAATTACTGGTGGCACCACACCAGCTGGGGTGTCTCTTTCCACCTTTTGATCCTGCCTCTGTCCTCTCTGCATGGCTCCAGCCTCCTCTCTGTCTGTGTTCCTCTCTGCAACTTGTCTGGGCCCCTCTCCGACCCTGTCTCTCTCTCTCCCAGCTAGATAGGAATCTGTTTCCCCCTCCCCATTCCGTTGTCCATCCCATCCCACCGCTGTCTCTTTGTCTCTCTCTTTTCCTCTCTCTTGTCTGTCTCTCAGTTTGTGTGTGTGCATATCTCTCACCCCTGTCTCTCTGTCTCCTCTCTCCGTCTCTTCTTCTCTCCTCCATTCCTTCTCTGTTTCTTTCTCTTTCCCTCTTTCTGACTCTGACTCTCCTCTGTATTTCTGTCTCCCTCCCTCTCTCTCAGTCTGTCTTTCTCTGTCTCTCCCTGTCTCTCTCTGCTCTGTGTGCCTGTCTCTGTCTCCTCTCTCTCCTCTCTGCCTGTTCCCCTTCCAGGAAGGCTCTGCAGGTACTTGGGGGTGCCAAATGCCTTTGCTCTGACTAACAGGGCAGTGCCATGCCGCCTAGCCTCTCCTCTCGCAGGCTTCCCTGGGTTCCCAAGACAGAGGGAGGGGGAAGCCACGGAGGAGATCTGACAAGGCCCCTCTCCAGAGCTGCACTTTCCCTCGACAAGAAGTGAAAGAGGATTAGCCGAGAAGAGACAAACAGGAGGCGTTGGTCAGAGACAGTCCACCTCCCACCTCCGCCCCCAGACATCTGGCTGGAGGAAGGGCGGAGTCCCACCCTCCAGATGTGCGGCCTGAGGCTGGAGCAGCTGGCAGGGGAGATGGGCAGTGACTTCACAGCCCGCTTAGGCGAGGGGAGCAGAGGCTGTGCCGGGAAACCCACTCTGGTGATGCTCTTGGGTTCTGTTTCCTGGGCTTCATTGCACCGTGTTTTACTGAAACTCTGAGACATTCTGCCACCTCCTTCCGATTCCCCCCCGCCCCCCAAATAGCTGCCCCTGCTTAGCTGCCTTAGTCAGTTCGGGCTGCTATAACAAATTAGCAGTCTGGGTGACTTCTAAACAACAGTGTCCATGGAAGCAGGAGCCCAGACTCTCAGTCTGCTCCAAAGGGCAGCTTGGAGGCTGGGAGCTCAGGGTTTAGTGGGATAACCCCAAACCCTGCCAGCTGGGTCCAAGTCCTGACTCCTGGTTTGTAGCAGTGAACCTCTGGCCCTCTGCTCTCTGCCCCAACAGTAGTTTGTGCGTCTTCCCTGCCCCTGGCCGGTTCTCCTCCTTAGCTGCCCTGTTGCTTGGGCGATAGCCTGCCCCCATCGCTGTGGATACCCTTGCTGTGCTGCTGTTGCTAGTTCTTAGGCTGTCTTCTACCCAGTGCCTTGTCCTCGCACTGACACAGGAGGCACTGGTCCTGGTGGCTGACATTGTCTTCCACTAACAGAAAGGCACCCCAGTAGCATATTGGTGACAGCACGGACTTGAGGGTCAACTAGACCCTCCAGGTTTGGACTTGACCTTCTCTTGTCAACCCATAAAATGGGTATAATCAGAGCAGGATTGGGCTCTGATGATTAAGAACAATGGGTAGTTTAGCGCCCTGGGCCCTAGGAACTGTGAGTCTGGCTTTCAGTTTTGATTATGCGACATTTCAACTCCTCAGTACCTACCCATTGGTATAAAGCAGGTACTCAGTAAGCAGGGGTGGAATGAGACAAAGTAGCTCTCAAAGCATCTCCTGTTGGTGACTTATCCCTCACAGTCCAGCTGGCACTGGGCTCCTGGGATGCTCAGATTCAGAGGGATTTCAGGAGCCATCCCTTTCCACTTTTAGAAGGGAAAAATGAGGCCCCGGTGAAGAGGAGAGATTTGCTGAAACTTCTGACCAATCATGTTCCTAGAGCTGTTTGCTCTCCATGAAAATGCAGAGACAGTGCGCCTGGCTTCGTTGACCGTTGGCTCCTGAGGACAGACATGCTGCTCTCCAGCTGCTGCAGGTCGCCCAAAGAGTGGGAAGTGTGAGCAAGGACCAGCCCAAAAGAGCACGAAGCGTGTCCTCTCATGAACATGCCTCCACCGGCAAGGGCATCTCTCCAGAAGTTCACTTGCTTCGGATCACATAAGCAATGGTGCTGAGTCAGGGTTCGAACCTAAGCTGGTTTGAGTCCAGAGCTGGGTTTTCCATGACACCTGCTGCCTCCAGAAGGCAGGGTGTGGCACAAAGAATAAAAAGTGCCCCCAAAAGGAGGCTTGGACCCCAGGAAGACCAACTCAATGCCTCAATCTTCCCAGTCTCCTAGCGGGAAGGACGGGACCAGAAGAGGGACAGCCCAGGTGAGCCTTCCAGCTTATCTGTGCTAATTAGAGCCCAGGAAGAGGGATACTAAAAACGCCTGAGCCCCAGGGATCCAGACAGCCCATTCTGTCTACCTGTTGTGGGAAAGTTTGTGGAAGCTGAGAGACCTGCATCTTCCTGAGCAGGTCAGCTGCAGGCAGCAGGGATGGCCAGCTCCCTCCCCCTCCTCTAACTCCAACCTTGCTTCCCTTGCATCCACAGCCCCTGGTTAGAAGGGACTCCAGACCACTAGCTGACTCAGGGGCACTAGGATGACTCAGAGAGGTCTGCAGAGGCCAGCCAAGGGCTGTTGCTTTAGCTATATTCTGCTGGTGAGAAACTGAATGTTCAGAATCAGAGCTGGAATGTTAGGATATTAGGCATTAGACTTCCAATACGGCCACCCCCTCCCACCCTCTTCACCAGCCCTTAGGAATCCACTGGCAATTTCCTGTATTTCCCAAACCACATGTGACTCATATATTGGTACTCACTCAGGGTGTTATTGAAGTAGCTAGTGGCAAAAATGTTGATTATCTCCTATTGATCAACTGATCGGTAATTAGAGTAGTCTTAGCACAAAGGGTCTGATTGATTTGTTATGATTTAATGGACAATTAGTTGTGTTACTATGGGTAAGTTTCTCAGTTTCTTTGTTTCCTCCCCTGTAAATGAAGATGTCATACTTCACAGGGTCCTGGTGAAGATTCAATGAATTGATACTTATAAAAGGCTTAGCACTGCTCCAGGGACCTGGAGATTATTCACTGTTAACTGTTTTTGTTGGTGGTGTTGTTAATGGCATGATGAGATGGAATTTTCTTTTTTGGGGGGTCGGGGCCTCACTCTGTCACCCAAGCTGGAGTGTAGTGGCATGATCACGACAATCATGGCTCACCATAGCCTCAACCACCTGGGCTCAGCCTCCTGAGTAACTGGGACTACAAGCGCGTGCCACTATGCCTGGCTAAATAGTTGATTTTTTTGTAGAGATGAGGTTTTGTTACGCTGCCCAGGCTGGTCTCAAACTCCTGACCTTATGCAATCCATCCATGTCGGCCTCCCAAAGGTCTGGGGTTACAGGTATAAGTAAGTCACTGTGCCTGGCCTGAGGTGAAATATTCTAAAGCGCAGTATGAACTATGGAGAGAGTTGTTCATAATATGGACTTCCTGTTTTGCAGATGAGATAAGAGACCTAATGAGGTGACAGGGATGTCCACATATTAAAATGGGAAAGAATGTGGGCTCCGGCAGATCTAAGTTCAAACCCTAGCTCATCTGCTTCCTCGCTGGGTGACCCTGGGCAAATTGCTTTTCTTCTCTGACCCTCTGTTTCCTTGTCTGTAAAGTGAGAGAGAACATGTCTGTGCCTGGCAGATCCCAGTCATTCAAACAGCAGTTTCCTTGGTGAGAACCCACACATCACTTCCATCTTTTCCTGACCTTTCACCACCTTGCCCCACTGCCCTGCTAGTGAGTATCCAAGTTCTGATCTGAGCCAGGTCTTTTGTCCTGTTCTCTGCTTTTCTGGAGGTTTCCACAGGACCCTATGAGAGCCCAGGCTGAGACCCTGCAGTCATTCTGGACTGTGTGATCAAGGGCTGGTGCTGCAACTTCCTGTCTGGTAAAATGGAAAGTATTAAGCTAGAAAGGTGAATACCTGGGTTAATAAAAACTAATTTCCAGCCAGGCTCGGTGGCTCAGCCTGTAATCCCGTGCTTTGGGAGGCTGAGGTGAGTGGATTGCCTGAACCCATGGTTTCAAGACCCGCCTGGGCAACTTGGCGAGACCTCATCTCTACAAAAAATTAAAAAATCAGCCGGGTGTGGTAGCGCGTGCCTGTAATTCCGGCTACTTGGAAGGCTGAGGCAGAAGGATCGCCGGAGCCCTGCAGGTTGAGGCTGCGGTGGATGGGAGCAGCCACTGCACTCTAGTCTGGGCAACAGAGTGAGACTCTAACTCAAAAAAAAACAAAACTAATTTCCTATTTGATTTATCTTGGTTATGGGTAGGAGTTTGAAACCCTTTGACTTGGGACACCTGATTATGATCTGATCAATAACAGACCCTTGCGAAGATGCTAAAGAGACCCTGTTAAAAATAGACCATGAAGTGAATACTGTCCCACTAATTCAGCTGTTGACAAAGAAAGGTTTCTACTAGTGCTTAGAGCTTGTCCTCGAGGGAGGCAGGCACTAGTATGGTATGATGGTTAAGAAATGGGCTCTAGAGGCAGCATGTCTGGGTTTGAATTTCAGGTTGGGCAAGTTGCTAGCTTCTCTGAGACTCAGTTTCCCCATCCGTAAAATAAGGATCATAATATCAGTGTGTGTGGTTGTGTGGAGACTAAAACAGTCCCCCCTTGTCCCTGTCCCTCTCCTCTGGACACTTCCAGGCATTTGGTGTCCTTCTCAATGTCTGTCTTCCAAAGCTGAACCCTAGGCCTCTGTGGGGTCTGGAATGTGCCAGGAGCAGCAGGACTGTTCCCACTTGTTCTGGGCTGGAAGTGGCTCATAGCATGAAAAGAGCACTGGCGGTAGAACCCACTAGACACAGATTCAAACTCACTCTGGCATCCAGCAGCCACAAAATACTTAACAACTGACATGGTTCAGGAACTGACTAGTCAATGATAACTTTGGAGCAAGGTCAGAAAGCCCTTGTTGTGCCTGGTGTTGTCTTTTTTATTTATGAATCACAAAGTGGGCAGGAAGGGGGGGGGGTCAGGCAGCGGCTAATTAGCAACGAATATGGAAATATCTGAATATTTCAACAACTGTGCCCGTGTGAACCAGGTGATATCGGTTCTGGATATGACCAAATTCAAGTAAGTTCAGTGCTCTGAGCCTCAGTTTCCTCATCTGTGAAATAGAGTTGAAAGTAGTATGTATCGTTGGGATGTTTAAGGAGACACAGTAAGTAATACCCCTCTTCGCTGCCAAAATTCAGAACTGATTAAGAAATAAGAAAAAATAATGAGCAAATGGGAAATAAAATATCACCTTTACAACCTAAGAAAAGTGAGGTTGGATTATTTGGCTTCTGTCTGCAGGGGAGGTGGGTCCTGCCTAAACCCAGGATTAGACCCACTCACCTGGAAGGGCCCAGACAGTGCTGCACCAGGACTGACCTCCTTCTTGGTGTGGTCAGCACTGAAGTCTCCAGCCTCACCTTGAGTTTTAGACACAGAGCTTCCAGATCATTTTTAAACATGCCAACTCTTCTGATTACCTCATGTCTTCACCTGGTATTCTTTGTCCTGGAAAGTTCTGTCTTCCCTTCTCTGGCTGACAAACTCCTGCTCATGTGTTAATGCTTGGCTCCCACATCCCCGCCTTCAAAGCCTAACCCTACTGTGAACTCAAATTTAAATTGAGGGCCCAGATGCTATGCATAATCCCGGGGGGGTAGTAGAAAGTCAGGAGGGAATAACTTGAGGGCATTTTTTTTTTATTACAGGAAGCCAGCTATCAGGAAGAACTTCCTTCCGATTCAGACTCATGGGCAAATGTTTCCTCTTGGCACTTCATTTGCCACCGGGGAGGGGAAAGGGGATCCCCCCATGAAGCGTTGTTCTCTCCCATCCAGTTTGTTCAGAAGCCTCTCTGTTTCCATTTCCTATTTGAGCCCTGTGGTTCTTGCTCCTTGATGAGATAAATCTGGGTTCTATTTAGTGACATCATGTCCACATTCCTGGGAGCTGGCATTTTTCAGGCCTGTGCCACTGTTTGTACTATCTCTGGTGATGGAGTCTTTCCCTCATACGTTAGTAACAAGTACAGAGCCCACTTGAGACCACTCTTTCCTAAGTCTGGAGGTGAATGAGCCACTGAAATCCAGGACCTAACCGATGCAGAGAGCCCAGCACAGTGCCTGGGACAGAGTCAACGCCAAGTAAGGACAGTAGTTGTGGTTATTATTTCTGTATTACTGTCAGGATAATCAATGCTTAGTTGCTACAACAGACAAACCCTTGGAATCCCAGTGGTTGACCACAGTAGAGGCTCATCTCTTGCTCATGTGACCTCGGATGTGGGTCAGGCAGTCCTCCTCCATCTGGCCACTACACCACCAGGAACACGTAGCCTTCGCAGCCATCATACAGGAAGGAAGAGCAAGGTGGAGGAGAAACCTCAGCTCTGAACTGCCTCTGCCCAGAAGTAACATCTCAACTCCTTCACTCATAGTTCATTGGTCAGAACTCCTCAAGGGCCTGAGCCTGACTTCTAGGGAGAATGGGGAGGATGGGGGAGAACTGGGAGATCTGGTAGTTGACACCACCTCTGCAACAGTTATTTAAGTGGACCTCATTTGAAAAGGATTTTGGAACAAGACCATGTGTAGAAAAGATTCCTAGGAATGGCTCAGTGACATCACCTAACTTCCCTGATCTTTAGTTTTCTCGTTGGCAAAATGAGGATAGCAAAAATGTATAAGCTCGGGGAGTTGCTTTGAGCTTTGGGTGATAAACACGCCAGTCCATAGGACTGGGCTGACCTGTGAAGACTGCCCTATAAAAGACAGCTGGATCTGGCACTCAGTCTGTTGGGCTCTTTGGGTTTATAACATCACTGAACATTTTGAACTTAGCATAGACAAAGATCTTGAACTGTTGTTTGCAATTCTCCCCTTTCTGTCCTTCTATGGCTGGTGTTTGGACCCATTGGTTTATTTTCAGAGAGCTGTGTCTGCTTGCTTCCAGGTATTCCTGACCTTGAACTGGTAGATGTTTGATAAAATAATAAAAATAGAAGAACATTTGAAGAATACAAGGCTTCTGGGAAGGAAGGGGCCAGTGAGGTCTTTGGGCCCCTTTCAAAGGAGGTCACGTGATATGTTGGGAATCTGAACCCTTGGGTTCTCAAAATATTCTACTGATGCTGGTCAAATTACTTCCAACCGTGCCTCTGTTTTTCTGTCTGTAAAATGAGAGACAGTAGATCATGATTATGAAGGATACAGATTCTGGATTCAAACTGCCTTGGCTCAAATGTGGGTTCAAGTTTTTGCCCATTGTGTGTTTTAGGATAACTACAGTATTTCTGTTGCCCCTCAGTTTTCCCATCCATAAAAAGGGGATACTAATTGTACCTATCTCATGAGATTGTGGGGATTCAGATAGAAAAAAATTATACAAAATACCAACACCAAATTTGTCTGACATGAGTCCAATATTGTTGGGTAACATTAATAAAATGAGAAGATAGTTACTCTATACTATGGAAAACTAGTTGGCAACAAAAGAGAACAAACTATTGAGACAAGTGACAATACGGATGAATCTCAAAAACTTTATGCTGAGCAAAAGAAGCCAGATGCGCGTGATTCCTCTTATATGAAACTCTAGAAAGGACAGAATGAATCTCTAGAGGCAGAAAGCAGATGAGTGGTTTCCTGGGGCCTGAGAGGAGTGCAAAGGGGCATGAGGGAATTTGGGGGCAGGCGGTGAAAAGAGTGTTCTATATCATGATTGTGGTAAAGGCCCCATGGGTGTATTTCATTAGCCAACACATGTGGAACCTGAACACTTAAAATTGGTGCTTTCATTGCATGTAAATTACATCTCAATAAAGCAAATTTTAAAATTAACAACAACGAAACTGAGAAGGTTGGAGTAGATGAGTTCCAACTCTGATTCTAGCAAATGCTGAAAGATATGGCCCCTGCTTTGCTCACCAAATGGGCAGGAGTCCTTTGCTCCCATCTCCCTGCCTCTGGGCCTCTGTCCTGTCTGTACACATCCTGATCCCTTTCACTGCCCTCAGGCCGGCAAGCCCAAGCTCTCTGCTTTGTCAGTAAAGCAGCATGAGGGTGCGGGCTGGAGTGGTATGAGATCCCAGATGTGAGTGGGAGCCCCAGATATGAGCTCATAAAAGGACGAAAATGTCACCAGCCTCTGTGGGCTGGGGGAACTGGTGGCCTGGCTGGCGGCTAGGGGCTGCTGACCATGATTCACACGTAGGCGGAGGACGCAGCGGCATAGCCAGCTGATGGTGACACTGGATGGCTTGGTATGTCGGGAATAAAACAGACCCCCTTCTAGGTAACCGGAATTTCCAGAGCCACCAGATTCCAGGCTGGATTTGGATGGAAGCTGGAAAGGGGGTACGATAGTGTTCCAGCCTGTGCTAGGTGATGTATATAAAGTCTTTTTCTTCCCGCTGCAACATTATGGGTTCGAACTGCTAGCCGTAGTAATAGTAATAATACTAGACAGCACTAATTGAGAATTTACTATGAGCCAGGCACGTTCTCAAGCACTTAACGTTCATGACCTCAGCTACCCTGTCATGTAGGTGCCGTCATTATCCCCATTTTGCTGGTGAGGTAGTTAGGGCACAGAGAGGTTATGTCACTTGTCCAAAGTCTCACAGCTAGAAATGGCAGAGGTGGGACTTGAATCTGGTCCATGTGACACCAGAGCCTGCAAAAGGCAGATATTTTGTGTCCTACCCCTCAGCACACAGAAAGCCAATGACCAGAAACAGGGACTTCTGTAAACACTTTTACAGAAGAACCCAGTATTGACAGTGAAGGTAGATGGAGCGTGACCCTCTCCTCACATCTGCTTCCCAAATCCCTGATTGGGGGAACCTAAGTCAATCACGCCTGCAGCCCGCACTCCAAGGAAGTCTAGGAATGTGGCTTTGGCTCTTACTGACCCTTCTGGAACAGGCAGGCCCATTAGAAGGAGAGTGGAACAGATGCTGAAGACCATATCTACCCTGAGAAGCAACACTGGGTTGGGGGCATCAAAGGCCGGGGGTGGGAGGGTTGCGTAGGATATTGGGTAGGACCCCTGGATAACAAGTCGCAGAAACCAGTGTGAGCATGTTACGGTAGAATTTTGCCCAAGACATGCCGGGAATGTCATGTGAAATCCAAAGACATCGATAAATCCAGGAATGACCAAGAATCAGGAAACACTGTCTGGGCTCTCCCTTCATTTCTACACTCAGCCCCGCCCTTTGTGTCTGCTGTGTCCTTCTCCTACCTGCAGATGGGGTTCCTTTGCTTCTCAGATCCACACAGTAGTTAACACAGCGGCCATCACCGGACGAGTTCCACGGATTGGCTGTCTGTCTGTCTTTCAAGTGGGTTCCTGCCTTACTGTCTGTTGGCCTCTTTCTCTTTCCCTCAACCAATGCCAAGTTCCCAGGGAAGAGTCTTGGCTGAGCTTCGGTCGGTCCCTGCCTCCACCCCTCTGGTCTTGTGTGTGAAATCTGGAGTGGCCAGGGCTGTGTCAAACAAAACAGCAGCTGCCCATCCTCTTTCCTCACCATCCCTTGCCCCTGGAGATGAGGATGGGCAGTTAAGATGATTGGAGGGGGAATTTTTGACCCATAGACTAAGAACACTCCCCAAGATATACCCTACATATGTGTATCCACCCATACCGTTAACTGGTCTAATAAGGACTCTGGAAGTTTTCAGATTGCTCCCATATGCAAAGATGTCACCAGCTGTTGACTCTCAGACACCAGATGAGGCATTGCATCTGTTCATCAGGCCCAGGTCCTTCATGGCAGCTGACTCAGCCTGTGCACACACCCACAGGTCATGGAGGCAGTGGCCCTAGACAGCCTGTTTGCCTCTGACCTTTTCTCACTCAGATCACATGTCCTGTCTTGGCTCTTTGCTTGGCTCAGTCCTGGCTTCTGGCCCTGCTAATGAATTGTCAGTCCTTGCTTTCCACAGCACACATCTCACTCTCCACCAGGCTTTGACTAAGTGATTCTAGGATCCTGCAATCCTATGATGCTGCTCCTTGTCCAGAGTTTTCTCAGGAAGGTCACTGCCCACTGCCTCAAAATCCACGCTCCAGCTCCTGTTGGTCAGCATCACAGGGGGGCCACTCTGAGATGTCCAAGTTGAGGACTCCAAGATCATCCCATGAGCTTTTGGCCACTTGTACTTGGCCAAACCTGTGGGCTTCAGTTCAGCATTCTGTGATCTTGGGCTTCACCCCAAGCCCTGTGCCAGACCTGGACACCGAGATGAACAGTAGAAGGCTGTTGACTTAAGACCACAGATATGGCAGAGACTGAGCTCTCGCAGGCGCCAGTCATGCTAGACCTGGAGTAGCAGCTGAGAGCCAGCGATAAGGAGCCACTCTCCTGGGCCCAGACAGCTGAAGGAGAACCCCCGACGGCCCAGAATGTCAGAGATAATTCTGATCCTGGCATAGGAAGCTGGAAGATAAGAAGTCTTTGTTAGTTCTTCTTCCATGGGTACAATGAGGTATTCATGCTATTCCCCTCGGGACTCGGGAAGCATTTTAGGCCCAAGAAAGGTCCGTGCGTCATCATAATTGTGTAATATGGCTGCCTTCTTTCCGCCCCTCCCCTTGACATATCCTGGTCGGGCAAGATAAAATTCTATTGGTGCCGCTGCTGCTGTGGCCTCCTTCAATCAAGCTTCCTTCAGGGGCCTGAGATTTAGACCTCCACGGAGCTGGAAATCGAAATCACTTCCTTCCTTTGCTCTCACCTCCTACCCTCAGCTGCTATGTAAGGGATGGGCCAATTCCCAAGTGCTCTGGGTGCAGACTTGATGGAAAAGATGTCGTGGTATTGAGAGAAGGACACGCCTTTGAAGTTTAACTGTGCTGAGTTTGAATCCCTTATCAGCTATGAAGACCTGGACAATTTTCTTAGCCTCTCTGAACCTCAGGGTTTTGTTTCATTTTGGTTTTGCCCAATGAGTCATATAAGACTTATGAAAATAGCTTTATAAAGTTGATGTCAGGATGAAATGAAGCAGCACACGTAGAGCCCCCAGCACTTTGTCTGGCACGTGGTAGGTGCTCAATAAATGCTTTCCCCATCCCCATCTCTACATTGTAAGCAAATTTGGTGAAGAGAATGACCATGGTTCCCACCTTCAGGAGCCTTGGAATCTTAAGTGATTAGGCTTACCTGTGTGAAATAGCCTCGTCTGTCTGTCCGTGGAGCAGGAAGATCTACCCTGTGGGATAGGTATACATTGTGTATCACACTTTACAGATGAGATTAGGAGGCACAGGGAGGTTGAATGACTCATCCACAGGCACAGCTGGGAAGCAGAGATGCCGGGACTTGAACCTGTCCTTCTGGCTCCAGAGGTCATGGTCTCATCACTTCATTCTGCTGCCTGAACCATATTGCCGGGCTGCATTAGTGTGAGGAGTTGCTAGGAAGCAGAAGGTAGTGGAAAGCACTAGATCTGGCGTCAGGCAGGTCGGACTCTGACTTCACAATGAAGGCGACTGTGGGCAGGTACCTCTGTCTCCTCATTTGCCAAATGGCGCCAATAAGAAGCCTCGCCTCTAGAGTTCTCGTGTAGATCCAGGGACATCAGTTGGTTCCTAGAGCCTGCTGTGGGCCGGGCACTGTGCTAGGTGCTGGGTGTGAAGCCTTGAACAAGACCATGATCAGACCTCGAGTGGTTCCCTCCTAACTGTCCAGTGAGAGGATAAAATCTCACCGGAAGTACTTCCCGAGCAGAGGCTTTTTATTAGTATGAAGTAAGTGAAAGTGCTTACAGTTCTACAGGGACTTAGGAAAACAACACAAGAATAATGGCAATAACAACAAACATGTATTAAGCGCTTTCTCTGTGCCAGTCACTATATTAATCTCTTTGCATGGATTTCGTTCGAAACCCCTCAAAACATTGCATGCATTCATCCCCATTTACATGTGAGAAAAACAGATGCAGAGAAAGTCTTAATTAATAGCAAGTTGAGCAGTTGAACTGGTTTTCCAACCTAGGTGGCCTACCTTCAGAGCCTCTAGTTCTAAATATCACACCATATGGCTGCTACTACATCTGACTACTGCCTCTGCTTGCCTGTATCTCAGTCATATATTTGGAAACATCTGGAAATCTGGTTAACTGTGAGGGATTTAGCTCCCAAGTCTCTATCCCTAGTGTTGATCCTGAATCTCCTTTAGACACAAAGACAGACGCTCGGCCACAGGCTGGGAAGCAGAGCCCAGGACATTGGCTGGAGAGCTCCCCCCACACCAGCCTTGGCGGTTACCTCACTGCTGGCTCTGACATCACTGCTGGCCAAGCCAAGAGCCTGGGTTGTGTCCTGAATCTCAAAGACTGACCGTAGGCTTTTATGAAGCTGTGTCTTTCTGAGAACTTCCTGGACATGACCTCACTTGTCCTCTATCAGCTTCTCTAGAAATGGTGGTGGACTGATTCCTCCCAGATGTACAGATTATGGAACTGGAGGTCCCAGAAGGAGGTGATGTTTTCTAGGTCACCTAGGAAGTTGGGTGCAGAGATGCCCCCAACACACGGGCTTTCTAAATCCCAGTCCTGAGATGGCATCTGGCCTTAATGGCCAGAGAATGGAAGGTACACAGCAAGGGGCAACAGAGTCAGACAGGAAGTCTGTGCTCTTGACTCTTAACCTAAGACTCCCCCACACAGCACTGCAATCAGTCGGCACCTAATGACACCTTATTGATCATTTACTCTGTGCCAGGTGCTGGGTTGGGCACCAGAAAGATAAGGGTGGCATGTCCTGTTGTTATGGAGCCCACAGGCCAGGGAGGAAGCCAGCCAGAAGACAAGAAGCCACCACTGCCATGAGTGCTATAAGTGCAGGAGCTCTGGGACCATGTATCAGATGACATACCTTGTCCAGGGGATCAGAAAAGGCTGACCTGGAAAGTGACACAGAAAGGGTGACAGGAGTTTTTCAGGAGAGGTGGGAGGTGTGCTCCAGGCGGAGATGCTATGAGTGTGACCAGAGAGGGCATCTGAGAAATGGACACACGGTGAAGGGAGAATGGCAGGCAGTGTGCTTGGTGGAGGAGCAAAAGGCAAGATGAGGAAGACCCCAAGGCCTGCATCAGCTCTCCATGCTTTGTGACACGTCGCCACAATGGTAGCATCTCAGATGATACCCACTCATTACATCACAGTTTCTGTGGGAGAGGAGACCCCAGAACCTGAACTTGCCAGCAAATCCTGAGCAGATACACCATTCAGAGGGATACTTGCTCGGCAAACTCACACCATTATTGTCTGGACGTGAAACAAGACCCCTCATGAACACTTAGACCGCAACGCTCTTAAAGACATTGCCAGTTCAGTCTCTCCCATCAAGACAGGTAGGAAATCAAGTGGAGCTCAGCGTGCCGAGCTATTGATTTATGATGCAAAAATCAGCCAGAATGCGGAAATCCTGGCGTCTGCATGTCTGACCCCTTCTTCCTGAAAGGAGGAACACATGGGAAGCTGCTGTGTGCTCAGATGGCTGCTTAGCAAGTAGCAGGACCCAATCGGAATGAATGTTTAATGGCACCAGACCAAAAGGGGCTGGTGCGGCCACCTCACAGTAGGTCCAGGTGGGCCCACAGGATGGAAATACTCAAGGCAAACACTCGGTCAACAGTGGCTACTCCTACGATGATTCTTCTTTGTCTTAGACAAAGTCATTGTCTAAGCGCATTAGGCTTGGTGACGTTGACGGTGCTGACGTGCTGTGATTGAAAGGGCGGTGATGACTTACCCAAGGAGTTGTCTGGAGCCTGTGCATGGCCCTCATGAGCAATCCAAGCCTTTACCACCGTCATCCACATCGTGGCTATTAGCAGTAGGATTACAGAAAGCAATCATTACCTATAGACGACTGCCTGTGTCCAGGGCACACTCTTAAGAACCACCAAGATTCGCAGTAACCTTATAGGGTAGTTTTTATCACTCTCATTTTGTAGATGAAGAACGAGGAAACTGAGGTTCAAAGAGGTAGTATAACTTGCCCAAGGTCACTCGGCAGGGAGAGAAGGAATTCTGGTTTCATCCGCGCCCTTCTGCAGCACTGTGGAAACAGGCCATGCTTTCGTGCCTGCTGAGTGAGTACATGCTATAAATTCAGTCTTTTCTTTCCCACTCAAGAAAAGAGATTGGATTGCGAGTCAGCGAGAGTGATGTCATTATGGGGGTAACCTTGAACCCACTCTAATTTATTAAAAAAGGAAGTGTTTGTGCACACATCAATACTTTTACTGATAAAGTGGCTACTGGCTTCAAAGTTTCCAGACATGTAGCAGTAGGACCTCAGTCTCCATCAAAATTGTCTTGAGGGTCCCCCAAAGGTGATTTTCATCTGCCTGCACAGCAGGCTACCAGCTGTGATTACGTAGGGTATCAACCCCCCTCTCCCTTTCCCACTGGCTCTGCCTGCAGGTTGCTCATGTCTATCATTCACCTGGCTGTTTGGAGTCAGCTCCCCTGGAGTCGCGCAGTGCCTTTGCCCCCAAGTTCTGAAGCGGCACTTTCGTTCACTCACTCATTCATTCATGCAACCCATCTTTATTGAGAATCTACTTTGTGCCAGGTACTGTTCTCTAGCCTGGGGATCAATGGTGAACAAGACTGATGGGTCCCCCACTCTTGTGCACCTGATGTTCTAGCTGGGGGTGTGAAGAACAGACAGTTAACTAAGGGAAGCTGAATGAATGCACAAGGAAACTTCAGAAAGAGTTCAGAACTATAAAGAAAATAACTAAGACTGTCTGGGTAGAGACGCACTAGATAGGATGAGTTAGCCTCATCCCATGTCTCCTGGGCCCACCTTTGAGTTCATGGGCACCTTCCATGGTCAGCTCCCAAGCATGCAGATATCACCCCACCTGTATCTCTCCTCTTCGCCTTCTGAAAGCTTTCTCAGGTGCCACCCACAGAGATTGACTGTCCCCTAGAGTAACCTACAACCAAGGAAGGCAAGAGCCCACAGGTAGATACTGTGACTCTTCTATGTCTTCGTGGGACAGTTCTAACGTGTGTTCTGCACAGTAGCTCAGAGGCCCCCGGCAGGACTGGGCCTCAGTTTCCTTCCATGATAACCAGCTCATTAATATACCCTGTCAACACGCCCATCTCTGTCACACTTTTTACTGACTCCCCCACTTGTACTTCCTGGAAATGCCTTGCAAATAAGCCACCTGTACCAATTTTCTTTCCATTTCTGGTTGAGGGGAACCCAAACTGAGATATATGGTCAAGGCCAGCCCCACTGAGGATTGTGCTGTTTAGCTGAGAACCCCAATTATGTGAAATAATCAAGACACAATGTTGTCAAGGGGAGGGCTTTCCAGCTAAAGGGAGGAGAAAGGGTTCAAGCCTTAAGGCTGGAAGGAGCCAGCATGAGCAGGGATTAGAGAGAGCTGATGTGGCCCATGCACAGGAAGTACAGAGGCACACGGTGGAAGGGCAAATACACTTCCCCATTCCAAGCTCAACGCAAGCTTTGGGGGCCAGGGGGGAGGTTAAGCATGGGAGGGACCTCATCTGATTTTCATATTTAGAAGATCTGCTGGGTGCTTTGTTGAGTTGTGGGTGATAAGAGTGGAAGCAGGAAACCAATTAGGAGGCCAGTTCAGCTGAAACTGGAGTCTTATGGCCGCCCTTAGATAGTGTCATCTTGTTTTGCCTCTAACGCCCTCCTGTCTTTGAAGATATAATGCAGACAAAGAGACCAGGTAAGTCCAGATCCACTCTGTCCCTTTCAAGCTCTGTTCTCCAAACCATTGACTACCCCAGCACCCTCTGTCTTGCAAAACATAAGCTCCTGGACAGGCAAATGAAGACTGATACAGGTGCATGGGAGAGGCGGTTAGAGGTGAGAGAGGTATCACCAACAGCCAGACCACAATGCCACACCTTGTGAGCATGACACTCTGAGGTCCACATGGATACAGAGTTCAGATCCCCCCTGAGTACCCCTCAGAGACCAACCCAGGTTATTAGTTATTATTACCTGGACTTTATTGACTATTCCACAGGAAACATAAAGATGCAAGGTCCTATTTTCTCCAGGACTCTCCCCTTAGATGAGAGAGGGTTGACAAGGAGGCTCGAACTGGGAAGGACCCAGAGCACACAGGGCCTTTGATGTCATGCTCAGGAGGATTTTTTCATGTTTGGAGGATTGTGCTAAGAATAGCAAAGGACAGGGCTAAGATGACCAAGGTCAGATTAAAGCAGAGTCAGACTAAATGTGGACTAAGCGTATATATTTCCTATGGCTGGTACAACAAATGACCATACACGTAGAGCCACAAATGTGTGATCATCACACACAAATGTATTATGTTTCTGTGCTGGAGGTCAGCAGGGTGACTCCTTCCAAAGGCCCTCCGGGAGAATCCATGTCCTTGGCTCTTTCAGCTCCTGGAGGCTCCTGCATTCTTTGACTCACATCTCCTACCTCTGCTTGGCCTCACGATCTTCTTCTCTGACACTGACCTCACTACTTCCTTGTTGCAAGGACCTTTGTGACGACATCGAGTCCATCAGAATTACCTGTATAATGCAAGATAATCTCCCCATCTCAAGACCTTTCACCTAGTCACATCGGCAAAACCCCTTTTGGCGTGGAAAGTAGCCTATTTACAAGTTTTGGGGATGAGGACATGGACATCTTTGCCTGCGGTAGGAGTGAGGAGATTATCCTTTCTGCCACACTAAGTAGGTGGCTTTTTAGATGTAAAGCTTGGAAGCGAATTATTGTACTGAGCTTCATGAAGAAATACTTAGATTCTACTTTGTGGTCCACATGACCTTCCAGTACTGGGGGAGGGTGACCCCACGCAACATTATTTCCACTCCTGGGAAGCCAAGACATGTTCTGCTGGCATCGTTCTCAAAAGTTGCAGAAAGTCTGATGTCATGGAAAGAACACCCTAGTCTTGGGTTCTAATTTTTACAAATAATAGGTGTTTAATAAATGCTTGGTCCACTCCTCTCAGCATCTGCCTTCTCCTGGGGTCAGGCCCTTCACCTGGGTCAGGGCTGCTGATGGCACCTTGCCTTGCTTTCCCTCTCTTGCAGCATTTCTAGCAATCTGTCAAAATTCACCTTTTTTGTCTTGTCTCCCCCATGTGACTGATCTCTTTGGGGCAACCTGACTGTCCCTTACTGGGCATTTAATACATTAAAACAAATAGAGTTTTTGCTGTCTGCCAGTCACTATACGCAGAGGTTCGCAGAGATTATCACATTGAGTCCTTCCCGAAATCCTGTCAGGTAAGTAGTGTTACTGTCTCCCCTTTTATTAAAAGGAAAAAGAGAAAAAGACACAGGCACAGAGAGGTTAAGTAATTTGCCTAAGATTGCCCAGCTGGGACAAGGCAGAGCCTATGTTGAACTCTGATCTTCTGGCTTGGAATTGATGCTCTTAAAAAAAATTTCCCTTCTGTAGTCCCAACTACTTGGGAAGCTGAGGTGTGAGGATCACTTGAACCCAGGAGTTTGAGACCAGCCTGGGCAACACAGCAAGATCCTATCTGTAAAATAAATAAATTTTTAAAATTACCCTTCCCCGAAATGAATAAATGGTTGGCGGGCAGGGGAGTATTGTTAAACTGCATTGGATTAGGTTCTAGAAAATGCAGGTCCTTTCCTGTTTCATCACCCCTTACTGGATGTCGTGGGCAAGTTGCTGGCCCTCTCTGGGCCTCAGTTTGAGCAGATGCAGCATAAGGGGTTTACATAGAGAAAAGCAGGTTGGCTCTGACACCAGCCTTCTGTGTTTCTCATGATGGTGGCCTGCTGGCCACCCATTAACCCCCCACATTGCGTTGACCTTAAAATATGCCCGCGAGACGTGGCGTTTGCTGTCACATGGCCATGTCCGGTCAGCAGCACCAGGGCTGGGCTCCCAAGGCCGCCTCACGTGGCGTGGCCTATAGCTCCCCCGGCCCCAGGGCCTCCGGCGAGGATCCAGGCAGCAGTCGGCAGCCACAGGCATGTGCTGTTTCTGTGGTTTCTACTTAGAACAGTTTCCTGCTTCAACCTGCCAGTTCCTTAAAAGCATTAGCTTGAGGTTTTGCCGAATGACTCCACTCTATTTTCATAAAGGGGTGGAGGGGCTCCTCCCGGGAGCCGAGCCCAGAGCAGAAATTCCACATGAATTAAGGGTATAGAGAGCTTGGAAGTCCGTCTCCTGGAGGAAAAACCATCTGGCTGGAGGTGACTTTCAAAGGGGAGAGAGGGTTCCTCCACCAGCCTGATTCTTGGGCCCCATCTGCCTACGAGTCTGCCCACATTCCTTGTCTGGGCCTCAGTTTCCCCATATGTTCCATGAGGGAGTTGGATCCTGCTTCTAGATCCCCGGCACTCCGTGAGTCTCTGTTCAACATTCATTAACATAGTGGGAGCAGCAGTCGCCAGCACACGGTGGCACTTCCTGCGCTGTTCTGAGTGCTCTGTGAATGTCCGTCCCCTTCATCCTCAGAATAAACCTCTGAAGCCAGCACTCGTCCCATCCTCTTTGTAGATGGGAAGTAGGTGAAGTGGACGAATTTGCCCGTGGTCACACCACCTGCGCATGGTCAAGTCGGGAGCTGAACCTTGGTGGTCTGGCCCCAGAGCCCGCGCTGCTGGTTCTCTCAAAATAAGACCTTTCTGGGGGCAGACAGCTTGATATTGAGCAGAGCGCAGTGGGTCTGTCTCAGAAGACCCAGGTTTGAGTCCTGGATTCATCTTCTGGGTGACCTTGAAAAAGTCACTCAATCCCTGTGGGCCTCGGTGTCCAAATCAATGAAATGGAGCCAATGGGACCCACGCTGATTATCTCCCAGAGTTTGAAGGGCATTTGAAGTGACGATTATTAATGAGGATGCTTAGGACCAAGACAAGCAGTCTCCTAACAGAGACTTTTATGATGACTCCCAAAGAAGCCCAATCTCCACACCCCCTGCTCCCACCCCCACTCCGGGGTGTCTGCCAGGCCTGCTTCACTAGGGAGGGACTCCAGAAGGAAGGCCCTGTAGGAGCCCTGACAGTTCCAAAGCCACCCCCTGGCCTGAAGGTGGTGGGGGCAGTGCCTTCTCAGCAGCCTGGAGTCAGCTGTCCCCAGTGGACGGCCTGTGAGACCCTACACTTCCCCCATCCTGGGAGTTTGTGTGCAGGCATCTGTGTTCGGGTGGAGCCCTGTGGGAAACTGGCCTTGGCCTTCAACTCCAGACTTCTGTCCATCTGATTCCTGGGCACCGCCTGAGCATGGGAGAGGCATTTCCACCTTAATCCACCCCAAAAGAACTCTTGGTTTTCCTCTTGAAACCTGCCCTTCCCTGGTTGTCTCCTTCTCAGTGAGGGGCATGGCCAGTCAGTCAGGTTGCTTGGGCTAAGACCCTCCACCCCTCTTTTGCCATCACAGCCCATGTCCAAGCCGTGTGCAAATTATGTGGACTCTTTGACTTGATCTCCTAAATATTTCTTGGTTCTGACCTCTTCTGTCCACCTTGTGACCACGTCACGGGCCAGATGAGAGATGGTGGCGACCACTGTTGTCATTTAGTCTACTTCAGCATCCCAACTGGCCACCCCTTGTGGACCTGGCCCTCCGCTTTCCCTTGATACAACAAGAGGGATTCTCTCAAGAAAACATTTTATCAACCCCCTGTTGAAAATCTCCATGGCTTCCAAGTGGACAAAGACCATGCTTCATACACGGTCCCCAGGCCCTGCAGGATTCACTTCACCATCTGGCCTCATCTTACATAAATTCCCCTCTCCCTCATTTGCTCCTGCCACGCTGGCCTTCTTTCTGCTTCTCAGACAAGCCAAGCAAGCCCATTCCTACCATAGGGCCTTTGCACCAGCCACTCCCTTGCCTGGAATGCCCTACCCTTCCGATATTCCTGGGCCAGCCCTTTGTCATCAGTGGGGCTTCAGTTCAAATGTTAGCTTTCCTGACCACCCCGTCTAAATTCACTTCCTGCTCCCTAGTCACTCCTCTCAACATCTCTGTTGTTTTTTTTAAAGCATTTACCATCTCCTGCCACTGCCATTGTCATGTTTATTTATTTGTTTATTTGTTCACCATCCACCCCTTCACTAGGACAATAATGAAGGTTGAGACACGCATTTGTTTCCGTGGCTATATTCACAGAGTGCCACCAGTGGGGATGGGGGCGGGATCTGGCACATAAAAGCACACTAGTATTTGTAGAGTAAATCCGTGAACGTGCTGTGTGTCCTGAAACAAGTTTGCTCTCTGGGCTTCAGTTTATCCATGGATAAA
This sequence comes from Tarsius wallacei, assembly GCA_963574415.1. Taxonomy (NCBI): domain Eukaryota; kingdom Metazoa; phylum Chordata; class Mammalia; order Primates; family Tarsiidae; genus Tarsius; species Tarsius wallacei. Next base: position 35,699 of record CAUYQG010091983.1, read on the forward strand.
ATGAAGGAGAACAAACCAGGTTGTATCAAGGGACTCTCCTGGTCCTGACATTTTCAGAATCTCTAGACTCACAACTTCTCATCGAGATAGACGGACAGATGGACGGGCAGACACATGGATGGACAGATGGATGATTTCTGGGGCTTTTATTAAAGCCACTCAGGACAGAAGAGGTGTCGGGAGAAAGGCGGGCGCAGGGAGAGGGGCAGATAACTGGTCGGAATGTGCTTCTCCTACCGGAATTGAAAGACAGCCATGATCCAGTCCTTCCCTCCACCCACCCCACGGTCCACCTTTCCCCACGGCTGCACCAGGGAAGATGGCAGCAGCTGCCCTCCCGCCCGCCGGGAGCTCCACCCAGGAGATAAAAGGCGCCGAAGGAATGTGCTGGCGAGGCTGGCGTCCCTGTCTTCTCGAGGGTGTAAATGGCTTTCCTGCTCCCACAGGTTCAAAGAGCACTTCATTTCATAGCGAAAGTACACCTAATGAGAAACAGACGCTCTGGCTCTGGCAGCAGCTCAGAGAGCCCAGGAGGCAAAGGAAAGCCCCCAAAAACCTGGATGTGTATGTCTGCATGGAGGGGCCCTTTCCTCCCTCTCCCTGGGACCACAGAGCTTCCTCAGTGGCCGGGGAAAGGGATTGCTGAGAGGTGGGGGTGGGGGCAACAGGAGTCCCCATGGATAGCCGAGGGAGATCTTGGGGAAGGGGCCTTCCTGCCTATGGGCTTTCCAACCCTGCTGAGTCCCTTTTAGGTATGGAACCCAAGTCAGGCAACACCTGAGAAAAGCAGCTTCTTTATACTGGGGGCTGCCAAGGTGCCAGCTGTGGAGTGACACAGTGCGAAGGCCACTGGCTTGGAGGCCACGAGGCCTTGTCTGTAGACTCTGGTCCTCAGTGTCCAATGAGCACACTGGTGGCGATCAGAGAGAATCCCAACATTGCTGTCATGACATAGTGAAATAACACTAGATTGAGATCCAGAAGACCTGGGTTTTGACCCTGATTCAGCTGACTGTGTAATCTGGGGCAAGGCACGCTGGGAAGATAAGCCGCAGATGACTAAAGAGACCTTCTTCTCACTTCATGGGGAGGGTTGGCAAGTCACTTGGTGCCTCTTGGTACCTGTTTCCTTGGTTGTAACCAGCACCAGGAACATCAACCTCATGGCATGTGGCGAGGATCAAATGGAAGAGACAGAGAAACTACTAGCACTCAGTAGAGCTGAGCACAGGAACGGGTGGGCCTTGGAAGGAACAGGGCAACCCATGGCCACACCAGAAGACAAACCCAGCCTGGACTCAGGACAAACAATACAGCCAAGGAAATCAATAGTGGAATGGGTGCGATATTCCATGCTCTATGCTACGGAGCTTAGTCTATCCTCAAAAAAGCACACAGGGCAGGTACTACTGCCCTTAAATATCTAAAACCTGGACTTAAACTGAAAGATGGGACGCCAGAAAATATGCTAAATTGTTCTTCAGAGCTTCTCTTTGCAACCTTTTCCCCTCTCCTCTGGGTGTCTACCTGCTTCCTAGAGTCCACGTTACAGTGGACTCAAAGTGCCCAAGTTGGATGACCGGCTGTTCTCCTGCCCCCCATTTCTCTCCAGGATGTTAGAGGGAGTATTTCCTCCCTTCAATAAACATTTATTGAACAGTTAATCTATGTTAGGCATTTGGGATCCCAGTGAATAGAACAGACTCCCTCCAAAATCCCTTCCCCAGTAGAGCTTATATTTTGGTGGGGTGGTTGGGAAGAAAATGAACAAATGGACAAATAAAATATACTTCAAGTCACAGTTTTGTTGAGATTAGTTTATCAAAGATTAGTAAGATATTCATCTGTAGGCCCTAAAGGAATTTGTTTCTTGTATTATAATTTTTAATGCCAATTGTGTGCCAGGCATTGTGCTAGGATCTGAGATTTAAAAGGTGAATAACATGTGTGCTGTGCCTTTTGTGAAGTCTTTTTTGGAAAGATAAACAGACATATCAAATAATTTTAATACATGGTACTGAGAATTGTTCTCCCAGCCCTGTACCTCAATGAAGGATGAGGGAAGGGCCAGGAGGAGCCAGAGGAAGACTTCACAGAGAAGGTAATATCTGAGTTGATTCTCAAAAGATGAAGACAGTTCCACCAGACAGAAATGAAAGGAGACTTCCTGTAATGAGGAGCATACATGAAAGCAAGAATATGTATGGCAGTTTGGGACATGGAGTGGTAATTCCTCTGAAGGTGAAGAGCAGGAGAGTGTAGGGGAGAGATGGAACTCAGGGTGCCATCAAGCAAGTATGGTAGAATCGTGAGTGATCTCTATGACTGTGACCAAGCACACGTGTAATTTACCTCTACCTTCCTTTTCACTGATCCTGCCTTCAGCTGTGTCTCAACTAATGGTTAAACCTATCTCTTGGGTACTTAAAATGCATTGTTTCACCTTTTGGTTCTAGAATTTCTAGTTGATTTTTTTGTCAGTTTCACTTCTATACAGAAATTTTCAATCTTTTTTATTTCCTTGAACATACAAATCAGTTATGTTACAGTCTATGGCTGATAATACCAATATATGGATCACCCCTGGATCTGCATATAGTGGCTACTGTCCCCCCTACCATTTTTTACTTTTTGGACCTTTGGCCTTGTCTCTTAATATACCTGGCTGCCTTTGGGCCAGGTGCCCACCTCATGTGCCATCAGTGACTACCCCTTGGCTCAAAGAACAATCTAGTCTCTTTTATCTCACAGAGCATCAAGATCAGAGCAGCATTCCTTTGAGAGGGATGGTGGACATAGCAGAGACCAAGGTATAATTATTTGGCGGGGCAGAATCTGGGGTGATTCTGATGGAGAGATCAGGGCAGCAAGGAGAGCTCTGGAAGGGGATATGGGAGAATGTAGGGGACAATGACATGGGCTACCCAGCCTGGGCCCCTCCACGCAACTGCCCATTCACCGTACTGGGAGCAGCACAGCACCAATCCCTCTCTACCCCACCCTTCTCCAGCTGGGAAAGACATCCTGGCTGTATAAACTAACCTTATGAGTCTAATTCCAAGAAGGCCAAGGAATTTGACAGGAAGCAACACAAGCTAGTCGCCTCAGATCTCTGTCTGGGCTTGACGTGATTGGCTCTGAAATAGCTACAGAGAACCTCATTCTTCAACATTCTGAATCCACATGGATACGCACACGCTTGCACGCAAAAACAGGAAGATTTAAGATGAGGCCACCACAGGGGAAGGCCATGCAGGCCTCCATGCAGAAACTGAGACCAAAGCTTCTACTTCAAGTCAGATCCCCAGTGGAGAGTGTTTGACCGGCCATGTCCGTCAGGTTCCAGCAGTCTGTCTCCAGTGCCAAGAAACCTTCACCTCGCTTCCTACTTTTCAGTCCGACTATTCTTGGGCGTTGGAGGCAGCTCAGAGATGGTTGTTTTCAAGTGCAGAGTGAGCCATCTCTGCCAAGAACTGTCTTGCCAGGCGCTTCCTGACTTCAGCCCTTAGCTTGCCTGAGTCTGACATCATTCGTAACCCCCCATCTCTACCCCCAGAATAAAGAGCCACCTCAGAGGCTGGGACTGCCAGGCCTGGTCCCACTCCTTCCTGAGCACGTCTAGCTGACGACTAACTTCCAGTGGGAGCATTTCTCCCAGCCGCATGCACAGCTCTCACGGCTCATGGTGGTCTGACTACCCCAGGTGTCTTCCACTGGGGCCTCAGGCACTGGATACTGAAGGATGGAGCCTCAGGCAGCCTCACCTTTTCTTCTTGTTGAGTCTGAGCTGAGTTCAGCCTTGGCGCTAAGGCAGGCAGGAAGATAGCATTATGGGCTCAGGGGTTGCCCAGCTGAGTTCCCTTTCTGGGCTGCCACCTGCTAGTTCCATGGCCTTAAGAAAGCTGCTTAACCTTCATTTCTTCATGTGTCAGTGGAGGTAGTTACCCCGTAGGGTTTTATCACTATTAAATGAGTTGGTATATGTAGTTGGGTGTTTGTTTGTTTGTTTGTTTGTTTGTTTAAGAACAGTGCCTAGGCTGGGCTCAGTGGCTCAGCCTGTAATCCCAGCACTTTGGGAGGCCGAGGCGAGTGGATTGCCTGAGCCCGCAGGTTGGAGACCTGTCAGCTTTCTTGGCGAGACCTCGTCTCTACAATAAATAAATAAATAAAAGTTAGCCGGGCGTGGTTGTGTATGCCTGTAGTTCCGGCTACTTGGAAGGCTGAGGCGGAAGGATCGCCGGAGCCCAGCAGGTCGAGGCTGCGGTGGCCGGGAGCGGCCACTGCACTCCAGTCTGGGCGACAGAGTGAGACTCCAACTCAAAAAAAAAAAACAGTGCCTAGAACCTAAGTAGTAGTCAGGAAGTAATAACAGGAAAGGGGAATGGAGCCCTAGTGTTTGCTGGGTACAGAGCTTCCATTTGGGAAGATGAAAAAATTCTGGAGATAGAGGGTGGTGATGGTTGCACAACAGTGTAAATATCCTTGATGCCACTGAACTGTGCGTTTACAAACTGCTAAAAGGGTAAATTTTGTGTTGTGTATATATTACAACAATTTTAAAAAGATTGATGGCCCCATTCGTTCCCCAGGGGCTCAGGGTCAGCCTCTCCTCCTTGCCAGCCAAAGGAGGGGCAGCCTTCTCCTCCAGTATGGAGTTTAGGTTCCGTGTTGGGCTACACTGCCTCCTTTCAACCAAGAGAGTTGAACTCTGAGGTCCTTGAGAGGTTCCACCACGAACCTGGTTGCCTGGTAAGCCGCCTGACAGACAGACGCATGTACACGCAGATCCGTGCCCAGTTTAAGCCTCCTGACAGACGCACGTACATGCAGATACGTGCCCAGTTTCAGGGAGACAGACACACACAGAAACAAGCCCAAGGAAGCAGACACAGAGGGAGGCGGTGATTGAGAGGGGGTCTTTGGGGATGGATGTTCCTGCCACTCCAGGTAAGACCCTAAAGGAAATTGGATGGGGTGAGACAGGGGTCACCAAATACAGCCTCCTTGTCCTGTGCAGTCTTTGCAGGCTTTGCCCATTTGCAGTAGCCTTTCTCTCCTCTGACCCTCTCCGAAACCTTCCAAGCCCTCCTCTGAAGCTCAGCGGACAGCCACCACCTGCGGGGGAGCCCTCCCAATTCTCCAGGCCTGTCTGGGCCCATTCTTTGCCCTGAGAATCAAAACCTCCATGGATTATTTAGTTCCAGCACAGCTGCTTTTGGCCAATGGCTTTGTGTGTGTCAGTCAGGTCTCCTTAAGGCTGGGGGCGGGGCAGCCATGGCTTTTCTTTTCCGCTCCCCTTTTTTTGCACACGGCCCCCTAATTGTGCAGGGAACAAAAAAAATCAAAGAATTTTCCCAACTTCACACAGCCAAAAAGTAGCAGCACACTTTCACTTTTAAAATGATGGCATGTTGATGAATTTTTAGAAACAAACACATCCGCATTCCCAAAGCCTGTTGCAGGAAACACCAGTCCCATAGAATGTCAAGAGGTATTAGGAAACGAGGGTTCCCTAGTCTAGTATCTTTGGTAAACACTGAGCTAAGGAATGCAGAACTGCTTTCTTCATCACAGGACACATCAGAGACTATAAAAGACTAACGGTCATTTTAGTAGCATGCTGGAACCATCTCTCACCATTCAATGAGGCAACTTTGGTCACTTCAACATGTCCATTGTGAAAGTAGTATTTATTCCACAGAAATTAGCAATCACTACAAATCTTGGGCTCTGTTTTCGTTTTGTTCAGAGAGCTGGTTTACCAGCATGTTACTGTATGCCCCTTCAAGAAGAGACCATGGCATACAAGTTTTCCTAATGTAGTTGACCATCAAATTCTTTTAGCATCTTGTGGAAAGCATCATGGAGGAAGTAGTATCCCACAGAACATACTTTGAGGAAAGTTGTTCTATGCAAACATACCTTAACTCAATGCCATGGCCAATGAGTGGGAGCAACTTGATATCAATTGAGCATCTACCATACGCCAAACATGATGTTGGCTGCTTTATTGACATTCCTTTATGTGATTCTCACAAACATACTGGAAGAGATACAATGGTGCCCACATTTTACAAGTAAGGAAAAAACAAGGATTTTTTTCCAACTTCGTATAGCCAGAAAGTAGCAGCACAAAGGCTATCTTAAGCAGAAATTGTAATGTCTGGGGGTGGTGTTTGCAACAAGATTTAGGTGGTCGTTTTAGAAAAGTTTGTTAAGCAGCTCGTAAACAAGTAAGCTATACTTAGTTGCTAGAGATGCTCCAAGAAAACAACAGAAAAGTTACTAAAAGTCTCAGCTGATCCGTGATCCTTGGTCTTCTTCCTGCTTGTCATCTGTCTTGGGTTGACATTCCAGAATATGCCAGACTTCTGAATCTCCTGGGGTCTACCCACTCCCCAAGGCAATTCCAACCTTCAGTCAGGATTGAGAATCACTGAAATTATTACAGAAGGATCCCTACAGACCAGCCAAACTCCCATATGACAGATAAGGAGACTGAGGCTCACAGAGGGGAAGTGACCTGCCCAGGGTCATCTAACAGTAAGATGCAGAATAAGACCAGAATCTTGCCTCCTGTGCAATGCCCTTTCCACTTAACATGAAGGGCCTTCAATCTTACTGCCTAAATAGGTGTGATTTCAGCTGAAATCCAAACCCATTTTGGATAACTGAGGCTTGGCTACCTTTCCCCCTTAGTTAACCTTATTCAGGGCATTCAGGCAAAGATGCTTTTTTTGTAAGGAGACCATTGTCCTGAGCTACCTATTTCTTTGTATGTTCCTTGTGCTCTCATCTTGGAAGAAAGTTCCTCACTAGTCTCAAATAACTGTTATTGGAAACTCACTCCAAGGGGATTTGTCCAACAGCATATTATTTTCTGTGTATGGTTTCCTTTGATGTTGATGCAGATTCTGGTGCTCCCCCAAGACATCCGTTCACTGGGACATGTTGTCAAATTTGAGTGGGAGCTCAGCCCACCTGGGCAAGGAGGCTCGAAATGACACAAAGGCAGGACCCAGATGATATTCAAAAATAAGCTGAAAGCCAGGCACAGTGGCTCATGTCTGTAATCCAGCACTTTGGGAGACTGAGACAGGAGGATTGCTTGAGCTCAGTTCAAGAGCAGCCTGGACAACATAGCGAGACCTTGTCTCTAAAATAATTTTTTAAAAAATTACCTGAGCATGGTGGCATGTGCCTGTAGTCCCAGCTATTGGAAGGTTGAAGCAAAAGGATTGCTTGAGCCCTGGGAGTCAAGGCTGCAGTGAGCTGTGGTCATGCCATTGCGTTCCAGCTTGGGACACAGAGTGAGACCCCAACTCAAAAACAAAACAAAAAAGGCTTGCATGAGAAGCCACACAAGGCCCTGAAAGTGTTTCCCGCCATAGAGGCACTGGGAGCAGAAATTTTTTAATGTGGGTGAAGCTTAAAGTCCAAAACACATTTTTCTACAAAACCCAAAGTGTTTATTCTTGAGCATATAACTTTCTGGTGGACCCTTTAAAGATGATTCGAATGCAGACATTTTCTGGTGACTGAATGAGTTAATTTGATGTACAGAATTATTGACCATAAGTCAGTTAAATGTTGGAGGTGGTCTACTGCAGTGGTTGACTTGGAGGGTTTTAGAATAGCTCATTCATTCATTCACCCACTCAATAAATAACTATCAAGCATCTGTTTTGGGTTTGGGGATATAATGATAGGAGAGAGAGAGAGATGGGGTCTCCACTTATGAAGCTTCAAATGCGGGGAAGGGAACTGGAGAGAGTCACGAAATACAAAAGCAAGAAAGCAAATGAATAGGGAACCATGGTCATGGACACAGCCGTGAAGGACGTGAGCTGGTGGGAATGATGGATCCGGGCCCAGGGGCAGAAACTTTGATAAGAGGGCTGCAGAACGTTTCTCTGGGCTGCAGATAAAACACAGGGAAGCACACGCTGGGCAGAGGGAACCCGGTGTGCTAAGTTCCAGAGAAAGGATGGAGCTTGACTCAAGAAACACAAAGAAAGCCAGTGGGCCTGAAGCCACTCAGGAAGCAGGCAAAGACAAGGAGATGGCATTGGATAGACCAGCAGGGGTCCAGCCCTGTAGGCCCTGGTGTTCCAAGTGCAATAAAACACACTGGGGGGGTTTCAGTACATCAAGGATCCCCAACCACATGGACTGGAAAGGTAGGGAGCTCACCAGCTATCTCCTCTCAGACTGACCATGACAAGGGACCAAACCATTTATGCTGCAGGGTGAATTTTCTTACCTGTCATTAATTAATGAACTCAGCCAATCAGTCAGAACCCACTCACCCATGAGGCAATGTCCTAGACACTGGGGATACAGTGAACAAGACACCCTAGACAAGTCCCAGGAAGAACAAGAAAGTCCCGAGTGGGAACCAGGTGCGGCAGCTCACGCCTGTAATCCCAGCACTTTGTGAGGCAGAGGTGAGAGGATTTCCTGAGCCCCAGGGTTTGAGACCAGCCTGGGCAACTTGGTGAGACCTCATCTCAACAATAAATTAAAAAATTAGCCGGGGATGATGGTGCCCACCTGTAGTCCCAGCTTCTCAGAAGGCTGAGGTGGAAGGATCGCCTGAGCCCAGGAGGCTGTGGTGGTCGTGAGTGTGCCATTGCACTCCAGCCTGGGAGACAGAGTGAGACTCCAACTCCAAAAAAAAGAAAAAAAAAAATATTTCCAGGTATGGGAAACTGACAACAAAAAGGAATCACAGAATTTGAAATTATGATACAGTTCATACATACAATAAAACAATAATATTATGAAGAGTGGGGAGAGGAGGAAGCCACATTAATGGAGACTGTCAGGGTAAGCTGCTCGAAGGAACAGATATTTGAGCTAAAACCTGGATGACCAGAAGCCTCAGGCCACGGGAAAACTAAAGAGCGCTCCTGTTAGAGAACAGATCAAGAGCAAAGGCAGCCTTGATTGAGGGGTCAAGGTGAAATGTTTCCTGCTCCACCACAGAGATAGGTTTAATCTTGGTGAAGTTATTAGGATTAAAAAGCCAAAAGTACCACGGAGTAGGGCTGGAGCCTATGTGACCACAGGCCAGAGTCAATGCCGGAAACAGGAAACAGGTTGCCAAGCTGAGGTCAGGAAGAGAGGGCATCAGACACCCCACCAAAGCATCCAGCAAGTCTTGTCCTGCCTCATTCTTCTGCCCCTGGCCCACAGACTACCTCCTGGAAGCAAGCACTTCCAAGATGTCTCAACTTGGTATTATCCATGATATGCACGTTCTAATAAAATCAGATGAGAAATCCATTTTGACCAATCAGTTTGATGAGCAAGGATGAAAATGATGGGCGACACAGACCTCTTGGCTTACAAAGAACTGAGATTCCCTGATAGGAAGGAAGGGGCATGGGCAGTTATTTTGAAGAGAGCTTCACAGAAATCCAAAGGAGAACAAGAAAGTCCCCAGGAGGAGCAGGGACACTGAAGAATCTTACTTCTCTGTTAACACAACACAGTTGCTCTGTGCGTCTGCTCCTCTGTCTCTTACAACCAGCCCTTCTTAGTTACTCCTAATTTCTCCATCCTCACTGCCTTGGCCAGTTTTAGACTAACTGAAGCTTCTTGTCCTCCCTTCGGTGAATGAACATTTGAATCTGTATCCCACTGCTAACTGATAAATTATTTTCCTTGTTCCCAAAACAAATTCCCAAAGAGAATAAATCTGACTGGTTCAGATCACCTCCTCATGCCAAGTCATTCTCCATCCTTGGGCCAGGTGTCCACTCCCGGTCCAGTTGGCTGCAGCAAAACTCAGCACAGGAGCATGGGGGGCTCAGAAGACTCCCGGTCACTCGGATACCACGGGCTGTGTAGGGTGATCAACTCATCCCAGTGTGCCCAGGAGTTTTAAAATGGAAACTTCCGTGTCCAAAGACTGCCCCCGCCCCCAGTCTTGGAAAAACTGGGACAGTCTCTCCATGGCTGTGGGTGGGACCATTCCCTCTGGAAATCTGGAAGGGCAAGTCGAGTGAAGGGTATCTTCGGCATATCGCTATGAGCCAGAGTTTGGAGAAATCAGCATTTTCATCTGCTGACAGTGGGAATGAAAATCATTGTGACCTTTCATGGGTCCAGTTTCATCTGGAACTATGTATGAAAAGTTAAAAAAAAAAAGTATATTCTTTAACTGAGAAACACTTTGATAATCTGTCCAAAAATAATCAGTCCAGGGTACAAAGATTCATATGCAAAGTCATCCACTGAAGCATTATTTGTAAAAGTAAAATATTGGGGGCCGGGCTCAGTGGCTCAGCCTGTCATCCCAGCTCTTTGGGAGGCCAAGGCCAGTGGATTGCCTGAGTCCACGGGTCTGAGACCAGCCTGTTCAACCTGGCGAGACCTCATCTCTACAATAAAATAAAAATAGCCGGGCATAGTAGTGCACGTCTGTAGTTCTGGCTACTCGAAAGGCTGAGGTGGAAGGCTCCCTGGAGCCCAGAGGTCAACGCTGGGGTGGCTGTGAGCATGCGTGCCACTGCACTCCAGCCTGGGCGAAAGAGTGAGACTCCAACTCAAAAAATAATAATAAAAGTAAAACAATGGAAGTAAATTAAATGACTATCGATAGGGGATTAGTGAGATAAACCAGTGTTATATCCAATGGAATACTCTTCAACTATTAAGGATAATAATATGGGCCAGGCATATTGGCTCATGCCTGTAATTCCTGCACTTTGGGAGGCTGAGGTGTGAGGATCACTTGAGCCAGGAGTTTGTGACCAGCCTGGGCAACATAGCAAGATCTCATTTCTACAAAAATTGAAAAAATTAGCCAGGAATGGTGGCACATGCCTGTAGTCCCAGCTACTTGGGAGGTTGAGGTGGGAGGATTACTTGAACCCAGGAGTTTGAGGTTGTAGTGAGCTATAATCATATCACTGAACTCCAGCTGGGCAACAGAGTGAGATCTCATCTTAAAAAGACAAATGAAATAATAATAATAATAATTTGGTTTTCTAGATATTGATATGGAATTTTTCCATGAGATAGTCTCATCAACAAAAAAGAAGCAGGTGATCAAATAGCCCACATAGAAGGATCACATTTATATAAAAAGGAAAAAAAGATGCATTGAAAAAAGTTGTGGAAATATTCCACTGGTGGGACTGGAAGTGATATTCATCTTTAAGCTGTTTGGGTTTTTCTGAATGTTTTGTACTGGGTGGTTATTATTTTTACATTGGGAATTTTTTCCATCCTTTAAAGGAACATAAAAAAAATCCTCATCCAGCAAACCTGATGAAATAGTGTTTTCATTCAAAAAGTGTTTTTATTTTATAATTTTGTTCTGGTTAGTTAATTTTAAGACACACAGAGATTTGATTTGGGTTCCAGCTGATCCACTTGGGTTTGGTTTTGTTTAAAAACAAAAACAACTTTGATTCCATTTGAATTATGTTTATAGAAAATTAATATTGGGGTTGGGTGCCGGATTCAGCCAGTTGAGCAGTTGGTTCCTATTCTGGGTTCATGGCTTGTTGCAGTTCAAGTCATTCCTCAGAATTCCCACAATAACCCTGAATAATTGGACTGAAGGCAGAGACAGATTTGGAGGCTGAATTATGCAGAAAATTGTTGTCTCTCTGTCTGGAAGGGCCTGCAAGAGGTCATTTTCCCCGGGGCACAGAACAAAGCCACAGCTGGGACATTTCCAGAAGGCCCATTGGCTCTGACCGCAGTGTGGCCAGAGCCACACTGCTCTGGGACCTCGGCTCCCCTGCCTCTTGGCCTCTGCTTGCCACCACAGGACGGGAGCTGGCCCTACTTCCCACCACAGCCAGCACAGCCTGGGTGATCTGTCTTCCATACCAGGCCCATGCACAGTCCCCAAGTTGCTGGATCTGGGCCGTGCAGGCTGCAGTGAAACTCCTTGAGTATGGGGTCATCATTGGGCCACCACACTAGGAAATGACTGGCGTGGGGCACGTGAGTGGTGACCAAGCACTTCACCCACAGCACATACATTTTGTCCCTTTGCAAGAGTGTCGAAGATGTGCCCCGGCTGTATGGAGGGCTCAGTACCTTTGTCTCAGAAGAGGATAGGAAGGTGAGGAGAGGATCTTGGAGTCCCTGCCTCAGACATGCCGCTTCTGTGCAGTGGGCTGAGGCAGCCCCATCTCTCCAAGCCATCAGACAGGGTCCCCAAAGGACCCTTGAGGCTTTCCTGGAGACCAACTAAGCCTCAGCAGGGAAAGAGGATGGTTTTAGAACTGTGTCTTTCTCGAGAAATGTCTTCAACTGCACCTTGGTTTCCATTTTTTTAAAAATAAGCAGGGGAGACATGCACCTTCCTCATAGGGCTGGCATGAGGAAAGTTAGAGGAAATAACTTTCTGACACTGCATACTACAGTGCCATGGGAATGTACTGCCTGGAGCACAGACAAGACAGGGCTGCATTGTTTGCAGATAATTTTAAAGACACTAAAGATAGAATAATCCGGGCTGCTTTGGGTTATCCCCACTCACCGCCATTTCTAAACAAGACTCGACCGCTCCAGCCGCCCCCACCCGCCCCACCCCTGTCCATCACACATTGCACATCTCGTTAGTGATAGGGCTTTTTTACTATTAGCTGGTATTAACAATTACAGGTAATTGACTCTCATTCACATACAATACCAATCCGGTTTTCCAGTGTGGATTCTAAGCTACAATGTCATAGATGGGGAGACCCCGAGCAGATGCTCTGACAACTCTAAACCTTAGTTTTCCACCTGTGCTGCAGGGCACTGGCATGTTTCAGTGTTTTCACAGACATTCTCTCCTAATTCTCACACTGGCCCTGTGAGGTAGGCACAGTGATGCCCATTTTACAGATGAGGAGACAGAGGCTTAGGCAGGTGATGTGATCAGCCTGAAAGTATGTATGGACATGAGACACAAGCCCCATCAGCCTGCTGTGATGCTCAGGGCATAAGACATTGTCTCCACGACCATTGGGAGACAACAGGCCAAACCACTGCCACTTGGAGTTTATTGGCACAGAGAGGAGAAGGAGGAAACATTTACACTTCATGCCAAGTACTCACAATCGATACCTCATTTGGGCTTCCCAGAAGCCTCCAGAGGCAGGTACTATTATTCCCAGCTCACAGGAAAGGATATTAAGTCTCGAGGTAATCAAGTTTACTCACCTGGGGGGTCATGGACAAATAAGAGGCAGAGCCAAAAGTGAAAGTTGGTCAGTTTGAGACTAACACCCTGCGCCCGCTGCATCATCACAGCAGTCCTGGGCAAAGGGAAGCCTTGTGGGATGGTTGGCTGGGGAGCAGGTGAAGGTTCCCAGCATTCAAGCCAAGGATGTTTGGGAAAAAAAGGCTGAGGCCCACGCTTCTCAGAATCACCGGTGGTTCCAAGTTGCGGTCTAGTGGGGAAAGAGATGACTAAAGTTTCCTCTACATGGCCTGGTGTTTTCCTGACTTGCGCTAACACAAGTCCCTATCAGTTGCATGGCAAGTGCCCACGGTTCCTGGGAAGGCTAAGAAACATGTCTGCACCCACTCATGCATCCTCTAAGCTTGTACCTTTTGAAGTAGTCTGGGACTGGGAATCTTTATGCATTAAGTCATTACCCATCCTGGATTTTTATCAATATCTTCATTACTATTACTATCATTAATGTGATTGAGGTAACATATGCTCATGTGGAAAATTCAAAAGATACAGAAGGGAGGACAGCAAACCATAAAAGCCACAGAAAGAGATCATGTTCAAGGGTGAGCAAGTATGTAAATATGAGTGGGATGACACAGAAAGCAGCAGGAAGAAGACAGTCTTTTGGGGAAAAGAGACATGGAGGCAAGGAGAAATAGCCAGGCTCCTAGGAAATGCTGGGGGCTAGAGAAGAGGGTGAAGGGTCAAAGGGTTGAGGAGGACAATTTTGGAACAGAGACAGAGAAAGAGCAGATCTGAGAGAAGATACAGGGCTCTACCAAAAATGAGGCAAAAGAAAACAGTGGGGTGCATATGAGAGAGACTGCTCAGGGACCAAAGGACACCTCATTGCCAAAGGGCTCTAAGTCAGTTGATGAAAGTCCATGTGCTGCATTCCTTCTGAGTCTTCCTTCTCAGGTCCTCCATCTGCCCATCTGCCCCTCGGTTGACCCTTCTTCCTTTCATCCTCCCCTTTGCTATGCTTTGGTTTCCCTCTTCTGCCCAAAGAACTCCCTCTAATATTCCTTTAAGTGCAGATCTGCTGGCATGAATTAGCCCAACTTTTGTGGATATGTAAAGTCTTCATTTTTCTTAATTTTTATAGATATTTTTGTTGGGTATATAATTGTAATTTAAGCATTTTCTGCTTCAGCTCTTTAAATACACTATCCCATTATCTTCCAGCCTACATAGTTTTGATGGGAAGTCTGCTGTCATTCTTGTCTTTGTTCCTCTGCACTTAAGGTGTCTTTTTTTCTCTAGTTGCTTTGAAAATTTCCTTTTTTCATTGGTTTTCTACAATTTAATAATAAGCTCTTCAGTATGATCTTCTTTATGTTTTTTTCTTTTTATTTG